>JACEVL010000415.1:272500-512500 GCA_020284085.1 Aporrectodea caliginosa | reverse complement strand
TAGCCTCGGCATATGAGGGCGGGTGGCCAATCCTCTCCCTCACCGTCTCATCTTCCCACCGACAGTGTACGGTCAGTGTACTCATCATAGCTGAGTTGGCTAGGGGTGCTCTTGGAACAGAAATCTCGAACCAAATTTTCTGTCCTGGCGGGGATTTGAACCCCCGATCTCTTCGATTGACAGTCCAGCGCGCTAACCACTAGACTATCGAGCACCCCAAAATGAACAGAGGCATAAACAGAGTTTCAAGATTTAAGTCCACCACCCAAAATGCATGTCTTTAATCCAATACCGCAAGAACAGTCCCATAGCTTGGTACAACAGTGCAGAGAAAGACAAGCAGCACATTTATAAAGAAACCAACCGGCGCCTTGTACAAGAATTCATAACCTATCTATCTATGGAATTTATATAGCGCCCCTTCAAGATAACTACTCAGAGGCGCTCCCGACCCAGGCCCGGTCAAAGAGGAACGTCTTAAGTAGTCTATAAAAAGATTCAGAGAGGTCTCGCGGGAGAGAGCGAAGGTCAGAGGGGAGGCTATTCCAAAAAGAAAGACCAACGATCGAGAAAGCCCGACGTTGTCTAGTATTGAGTAATATTGAGCACTCCTTGGCTATAGCAACGCTATTCAGCGAACGTTAGCATGTCTGCCTAAAACCGCAGTTACTCATACGGTTGCAAGTTACCCCAAAAGGCGCTATATCAGATGTTCTTTTCCATACATACAATAATCGTTCTGGCCACATTCGTAAATGCGCACGTTTAATCGTGCCAGCTCTCTACGGCGCATCAATCAAAGACAAGCGTCTTTTGGCACCACCACCGCCATCGCCGCCGACGCCTTCATCCAATACCGCAAGAACAGTCCCATAGCTTGGTAAATCAGTGCAGAGAAAGACGAGCAGCACATATAATATGAACAAACCAACCGGCGCCTTGTACAGCAAGTCATGATCTATCTATCTATCTATCTATCTATCTATCTATCTATCTATCTATCTATCTATCTATCTATCTATCTATCTATCTATCTATCTATCTATCTATCTATCTATCTATCTATCTATCTATCTATGGAATTTATATAGCGCCCGTTCAAGATAACTACGCAGAGGCGCTCCCGACCTAGGCCCGGTCAAAGAGGAACGTCTTAAGTAGTCTATAAAAAGATTCAGAGAGGTCTCGTGGGAGAGAGCGAAGGTCAGAGGGGAGGCTATTCGAAGAAGAAAGACCAACGATCGAGGAAGCCCGACGCTGTCTAGTATTGAGTAATATTGACCACTCCTTGGCTATAACAGCGCTATTCAGCGAACGTTAGCATGTCTGCCTAAAACCGCAGTTACTCACACTGTTGCAAGTTAACCCACAAAGGCGCTATATCAGATGTTCTTTTCCGTATGCATACAATAATCGTTCTGGCCACATTCGTAAATGCGCACGTTTAATCGTGCCAGCTCTCTACGGCGCATCAATCAAAGACAAGCGTCTTTTGGCACCACCACCGCCATCGCCGCCGACGCCTTCATCCAATACCGCAAGAACAGTCCCATAGCTTGGTAAATCAGTGCAGAGAAAGACGAGCAGCACATATAATATGAACAAACCAACCGGCGCCTTGTACAGCAAGTCATGATCTATCTATCTATCTATCTATCTATCTATCTATCTATCTATCTATCTATCTATCTATCTATCTATCTATCTATCTATCTATCTATCTATCTATCTATCTATCTATCTATCTATCTATCTATCTATCTATCTATGGAATTTATATAGCGTTCAAGAAAACTACGCAGAGGCGCTCCCGACCTAGGCCCGGTCAAAGAGGAACGTCTTAAGTAGTCTATAAAAAGATTCAGAGAGGTCTCGTGGGAGAGAGCGAAGGTCAGAGGGGAGGCTATTCGAAGAAGAAAGACCAACGATCGAGGAAGCCCGACGCTGTCTAGTATTGAGTAATATTGACCACTCCTTGGCTATAACAGCGCTATTCAGCGAACGTTAGCATGTCTGCCTAAAACCGCAGTTACTCACACTGTTGCAAGTTAACCCACAAAGGCGCTATATCAGATGTTCTTTTCCGTATGCATACAATAATCGTTCTGGCCACATTCGTAAATGCGCACGTTTAATCGTGCCAGCTCTCTACGGCGCATCAATCAAAGACAAGCGTCTTTTGGCACCACAGACCGCCATCGCCGCCGATGCCTTGGCCAGCGGAGGCATCGGGCGTCGACCCATTAACAGCCGGGGAGCAACCTCTCGCTTTAATTGATCTCTGCAACCTTCCCGTCAGACTTTTCTTTACGACTGTGGCAAACGCCGATGCAGCGCTGACGGCTCAATTCGCCGCGAAGTTGCTTTTTAAATAAAGCCGATGAAAATGCGGCGGAGAGTTTAATTTTTATTATCGAGATAGTCCAGCACTTCATAAATGTTATAGACACATCTGTCGTGAGTTCTACGCTGACACGTGCGGCTGGGGAAAATACCCGCTGTGCGTCAACAGAGCATTGTGTTACAGCTAAGGGAAAATTCCGCCACGGACTGTCAACAGCGTCTTCAGATTCTTCAAATCATTTGCAGAGAATTGCGGGAGGGGAAGCGGCAGAGGAAGGAAGGAAGGGACGGAATCGCCAGAATCAATATATCACATGCATACATACAGTGTAAAAAGTGAGACGGATTGTCGTGGTCTACGCTGACACGTGCGGCTGGGGAAAATACCCGCTGTGCGTCAACAACATTGTTTACAGCTAAGGGAAAATTCCGCCACGGACTGTCAACAGCGGACCAATGCATGTATCAATAATCTACGCGTTCTACAGGACTTTCCAGGGAAAAGTACGATGACGTCATAGAACTTTCTAGAATCCATCAGAACCCTATATATAAGGTGCAGCGTCTGTACAAATAAGCCTGTTGACGAAGATTTATGCACGTTGATAAAGTGCTCTTGTAACGATATTTGATTGAAGTTCAATCGAGACCAGCCAACCTGGGTGCTGTCTGCGATTGTGATATTTGACGGGCTGACTTAAATTTAACTTATTTGATTCTTTCTGTTAATAAAGATCTTTTAAGTTTCCTTCGTTTGTTCGTCGTCGTGTTCGAGAGGCTCGACCGCGACATTTCTGGTGTCAGAAGTGGGATCATCGGTGTTGGATCCGGTGAAGAAGAAGAAGCGAACCGGAGGAGGAAGGAGTCAACCCGAAGAGACGGTCTGCTCAGGCAACGGGCGGATCGAGAGACGGTCTGTTCAGACAGTGAACGGATCGAGACGCCTTTCTACCGTGAAGGACGGGTGATCGGCAGACGACAGCTGACGGACGAAGCGCGTCGTTCGGCTGAGACGGCAGAAGACAGCAGTCAACATACGGGTAAGATCCTGGGTGTTGTCGGGCTGGGAAGGAGAGAAGAAAGTGGAGTTGCAGCCGAGTTTGGGGCGGCTATTGTCTTTCTTTCCTATTTTCTGCTGATTGTTTCTTTGTAGTTTGATCCATCGTAAGGATCGAGGCCAGGCTTGCGCGAGCTTGTGTAGCTTTTGCGTACTTGGCGAGTGCACTTCTTTGGCTACTGCGTAGTTAGCGTGGTGTGGAATTACTGCGTAGTCACACTTTGTTTTGTGTGGAATTTTCCTTTTGTGTGGCGTGTCTCCTGCGTGGTGTCTGTTTCCTGGTTGTCTACTGTTGATTGACTGTTTGTAAAAATGGAAGCGTTGACAGCAGAGATGCAGGCGAATATTCATAAAAGGTCGTCTGAGCGCCTTAGGATGTATCTTATAAAGGCAGGAAGGGACGAAGATGAGGTTATGACTTGGGATAGGAATACATTGATGGAAGAATGGGCCTTGGAGATAGGAAAGAAGGAAGAAGAATTCAAGGCTAGTCTAGCATCTCCAGAAGAGACCGCTTACGAACTGCAGAAGCGCCGTCTGGAGTTCGAAATCCGTAAATATGAAGAACAGAAGGAGAAGGAAGAAAGGGAGGAAAGGAGGAGAGAGGAAGAAAAGAAAGAACAGAAGGAGAAGGAAGAAAGGGAGGAAAGGAGGAGAGAGGAAGAAAAGAAAGAACAGAAGGAGAAGGAAGAAAGAGAAAGGAAGGAACAGAAGGAGAAGGAAGAAAGGGAGGAAAGGAGGAGAGAGGAAGAAAAGAAAGAACAGAAGGAGAAGGAAGAAAGAGAAAGGAAGGAACAGAAGGAGAAGGAAGAAAGGGAGGAAAGGAGGAGAGAGGAAGAAAAGAAAGAACAGAAGGAGAAGGAAGAAAGAGAAAGGAAGGAACAGAAGGAGAAGGATGAAAGAGAAAAGAAGGAACGGAAAGAGAAGGAAGAAAGGGAGAAGAAGGAAAAGATGGAAGAACAAACTATTAGAAATTCTTTAGCAAGCCGCACTAAGCGTTATAGTGATGCACTTAAGAATGTTCTTTGGAAATTCCCCTCCGACCCTATAGAAATTCCAGGTTTCTTTGATCACTTGGATGGTTTGTTTAATGTGTATGAGGTGGATGAAGATGTTAGAGCAAAATTATTGTTGGCTAATTTGAGTGAAAGAGCTAAGGCATTAACTATGCGCCTAACTAAGGAACAGCTCAATGATTACAAATTCTTGAAGGAGTTTTTGCTAAGGGAATTTAAGATAAGCCCTTCAACCCTTAGAACCCGATTTTGGACGATGCATAAAGCATCGGACGAATCTTTTACGATCTATTCATCCAAATTGCGTGTTGCTCTTATGTATTATCTGAAAAGCAGAAAGATAACTGACGAGTTTGATAAACTTGTAAGTTTACTGGTGGCGGATCGGCTCAAGGAGTCCTTGTCGAAGGCTTGCTTGGATTATATCTTGGCCCAAGAAAAAGAGGAGTGGTTGAACTGTGAAGATATAGCTAATGCAGCTGACATTTATGTAGCGTCGCATGATGGTGGGAGTGACTTGGTGTACCGTAGTCATCCGACACCGAAGTATAACAATTGGACGAGAAGTCAACCACAAGTCCAAGTCAATAACCAGACAGCTCAACCCAAGTCTTTCAAACCGGAAGTAAGGGGTGAAGCCAAGATAGGTGCGAAGATGTCTCAGGAGGAGGCCAAGGTGAAGGGTCTCTGTTTCTTGTGTCATCAGAAGGGTCATAGGGCAAAGGAGTGCCCGACCAATCGAAGTTATAAAAAGGTGGGTGCTTGTATGGTTGGGAACCCAACTAAGGAGGTGATCGACTCATCGGTGGAGAAGGTCAACGTGGCACATGAGGTATCTGAACAGGTAAGGCAAGGGAATTTATTGGACAACCTCGAACCAGTAAAATCGGAAATTGCTGTAAGAGTATACGATAATAGTATTGATGGACTACACGAGAGGTCGTATATCCATGTACAGATTGAAGATCTCCCTTCTCAACCAGCGTTATCTGATTCAGGAGCAGAAATTTGTTGTATTGATAAGAAGTTAATTGAGTCACTAAACTTGCCTGTGATTAAACGGATTAACATAATTGGTTTTCAGGGAGAAGGATGTAAGGCAGATGTGGTATACCTACAATTGAAATTAGCTAATCCATCGGAAGGAACGACGAATATTGCGCCATCTTTGTGCGTCATGTTTGCTGTAGTCCCTGAACTAAATGAACGGGTTATTCTAACACCCCATATTGTAGACCTATTAATGGAGAGTTCGGAATATGTAGTGATGGCGGTTGGTGTAGATCGATCAGTACAGGTAAATGAAGAGGTAAAGGAAGATAAAATTGAGAAGGATAACAACAACGAATCCCTGCAGTCAGACGTTAAGGATGAGGAAGTGAATGAATCTTCCCAGGAGCAACCAGTTGATGATTCAGATAATTTCCTCGATGTTGAGTCGACAGAGTTTAAATCTGGTGAGGAAAAAGCGGATAATGATACTTTGTTGCGAGAGCAACAAAATTGTCACAATCTTAGGCCTTGCTGGCAACAAGCGAACCAGAATAAAAATAATTTCTTCACAGACAATAATCTCCTGTACCATAAAGGGGAGATTATGGGACATAAGGTAAATCAATTGTGTCTACCGGAGGATAGAATTGGGGTTGTCTTGCGAGTAGCACACGATGCCCCATGTGCTGGGCATATGGCTTTTAAGGCAACGAGAGCCCGGATCAAATTAAACTTTTGGTTTCCGAGAATGGATGAGAGAATTCGCGAGTATTGTGCATCTTGTCAAATTTGTCAACTTAGAACTCCAGTTAAAGTTGCAGATCGAGTCCCGATTACTCCTATTCCGAGGGCAGATGAACTTTGTTTTAACCATTTAAATATGGATTGTATTGGCCCTATGGTAGTGACTGGAGAATCTAATAAATCGAAACCTAAGTACAATTATGCTTTAGTTCTGGTGGACAAATTTTCTCGTTGGCCGATGGCTTATCCCCTTAGATCGTTGAACGCAAAGGGAGTCTGTGAAGCTCTGTTGCAAGTTTTCACAACTTTTTCTATTCCAAGAATCATTAGTTCGGATTGTGGCACCAACTTTACTAGCCGTTTGACGAAGGAATTCTTGCAGCGAATGGGTTGTAGTCCCAGATTCAATACCCCTGGACATCCCGAGGCAGCCGGATTGGTTGAAAGATGCAACCAGAGCTTGAAAACCATGATCTTTAAACTCGCTCAATCTGATCCTCGTGGATGGCACCAATTGCTACCCTTCGTTCTCTGGAGCCTTAGAGAAAAACCCTCAGGCACGACTCATATCTCGCCTTTCACTATGGTTTATGGAACTCTTCCTCGTGGTCCACTTAGTGTATTGAAGGAATCATGGGCGGGCGAACGGAAATTACCTCTTAACTTAGGTAAATCACCTGAAGAGTACCTCCAATCACTGAAAGAAAACCTCGAATTTGCGAAAGCTTATGCGGATTACTATAGTGATATAGAATTGAAACGGTATGCAGATTATTATAACTTGCGCAGTACTGACAGAAAATACGAAGTTGGAGATAAAGTAGCAGTATTAGCACCAGATTTTGGTAGTTCTAAATTTTATAGTCGATGGCAAGGACCTGCAACCGTGGTCAGAGTTAAATCCCCGTATTCCTATATAGTAGAAATAGAGGGAAAACAAAGACATTTACACGCTAATAAGATCAAGCGGTACCATGAACGACTCGAACAAGCAATGATTAATAGCTGTTCAATAATTGTTGATCAAGATGAGGAATTTGGTGTAGTAGAGGTTGTAGATCAGGAAGAACGTGAACAAGTGAGCCCGAGTAAGCGTATTGATCCTTTGATCATGGCGCATCTGTCAGAAGAGGAACAAAAGCAACTCTTTGAGGTTTTGGATCGACATTCGGCAGTATTCGTGGATAAACCTGGGTACTGTCCAGTATTAGAACATGAAATCAAAATAACTCCTGATTTCACTCCTAAGCGTTTAAAGGCATATAAGGTCCCGGAGCTACTTAAACCTGAAGTGCAACGCCAGATAGAAGAAATGTTGTCCTTAGGCATAATTCGACCATCGAAAAGTGAAATGGCCAGTCCGGTAGTTTGTGTTTTAAAGGGACCCAAGGGTCAAAATGGCGTTCGTTTAGCAATCGATTATCGCCATGTTAACAAGTATTCTCTAGGTGATTGTTATCCGACTCCAGACATTGCTGACGTCTTACAGAAGGTGGGACGGGCAAAGTTCATTAGTGTTTTCGATGCAAAATCAGGATATTGGCAAATCCCGGTTCGGAAGGAACATCAATGGCTTACAGCATTCGTATGTGATGCAGGACTTTTTGAGTTCACAAGAATGCCGTTTGGACTCAAATCCGCTAGCAATACTTTTATTCGTGCTATGACCCAAGTTTTACATCCAGTCCGAAGTTTTACCGAACCATTCGTTGATGACATGGCAGTGGTTTCAATGAATTGGAATGACCATTTGGAACATCTAGAGAAATTCTTGCAAACTGTTGAGGAGACAGGACTTACTTTGAATTTAAGGAAATGTAATTTTGCACAGAACAAAATAAAGTTTGTTGGCCATATAGTAGGGTCAGGTTGTATCGAACCTGATCCAGGCAAGATCGCTACGATCAATGATATCCAACCTCCGACGACAAAAAAGGACGTTAGAAGGATTATGGGTTTTTTCAGTTACTTTAGAAATTTTATACCTGCTCTCGCTGAGAAAGCACGAGTAATAACTGACTTGACACGAGATAACGTGCCTACGAAAGTGCCTTGGGAGCAAAAGCATCAAGAGGCACTAGATAAGTTAAAGGATGATCTCAGTAAAGCTACACAATTACATACCATTGATTTCACTAAGGAATTTGGTTTAAGTGTAGATGCAAGTGCCACCGCGGTCGGGTGTTGCTTGTTTCAGTGGACCGAAGAAGGTCACGAGAAACCAATTGCTTTTGCTAGTCTTAAACTCACGGACACACAGATGCATTGGTCTACAATTGAGAGAGAAGCTTTTGCAGTAATTTGGGCACTTAAACGATTCCGGTCGTGGATATTCTTATCAAGGATAATCATTTATTCGGATCATAATCCTTTGTCTTATCTTACGGATGCAAGCCCCAAGAGCGCGAAACTGACTCGTTGGGCCTTAGCATTGCAGGAATTTAACGTAGACTTCCGTTATCGTCCTGGGCGTCAGAACACGGTAGCTGATTTCCTTTCTCGGTTGTGACTCGGGACATGAGGGAAAGGGGAATAGCCCGGCACCCGAGGATCGAGCCCGAAAACTGTGTAGATAAGTTGATTTAATGATGTGTTTTGTTTTGTTTGTACATGTTGTGACGAGATGGGATCCGACGGCTCAGCTTGATCGTGATGACCCGTTCGAGATGGTGCTGAAGACGTGTCATCATCTGAGGGCGGAGGGAATGTCGTGGTCTACGCTGACACGTGCGGCTGGGGAAAATACCCGCTGTGCGTCAACAACATTGTTTACAGCTAAGGGAAAATTCCGCCACGGACTGTCAACAGCGGACCAATGCATGTATCAATAATCTACGCGTTCTACAGGACTTTCCAGGGAAAAGTACGATGACGTCATAGAACTTTCTAGAATCCATCAGAACCCTATATATAAGGTGCAGCGTCTGTACAAATAAGCCTGTTGACGAAGATTTATGCACGTTGATAAAGTGCTCTTGTAACGATATTTGATTGAAGTTCAATCGAGACCAGCCAACCTGGGTGCTGTCTGCGATTGTGATATTTGACGGATGACTTAAATTTAACTTATTTGATTCTTTCTGTTAATAAAGATCTTTTAAGTTTCCTTCGTTTGTTCGTCGTCGTGTTCGAGAGGCTCGACCGCGACACGGATCTCCCCGGATTTCCGATCCGGGGCCCTTGAATGTGTAAAAATTTAGATCCGGGGCCCCATAGTGATTTTTATGAGATCCGGATCTCCCCGTGACCCCCATAATCGGAGCGTATTTTATTAAACTTGACGTCTAAAGTGAAATTGCTCATTTCGTGGTTCCGAGCACGAGGACGATTAATTATTATTTGTTTATATTCTTTGTTCATATAACTTTGCGGATGGCCCATCACAAATTTATGGGGGCCCGAATATATTTAAAGATCCGGGGCCCATGATTTTACACTTTTACCACTGCATACATACACATACATGCATGCATGCACACACACACACACACACACACACATACACACACGCACACATCATTTCATTTTTGTCGTTTCATTTCATTTATTGTTTCCAAAAAATAAACATTACATAATATAGTGTACAATAGTGTTTTCGGGATACAATGGGTATAGATAGACTCAGAAGGAAGCAAAGTCCCGCTTACTATAGCTACGGTCACCTGTTTGACAACAAATTGGTTTGAAATAGCGAGTGAATAACATAATAGTCTTACATACTTTTGAACCAGGACTAAATGCTTAACTAACAAGAAGTATGAGACATGCAATATTTTGTTTATTCAAATATGAGTTCAGAGACGTTTTAAATAGTCACGCAGCGGGTATTTTACGAATACGATACATATATACAGCGCGATTGAACTCGATGGCTCGATCATATATAAAGTTGTCAGATAAAACTACATGTCTCGGGATTCTACTCTATCGTGAATAATTATTGACATTCGTTCCGCACATGAGTAAACATTCTTCACACTGTTTGTAACATATCTAAATCAGCTGCGTATCCCTTGACGTACGCTTACATTAAATGCTGTCAGAGCCATCGTCCACGCTTTCAATATGAGTTGCCTAGACTACTGTAACAGTGTTCTGTCTGGCGCCGACACATTCGTTCTCCAGGCCCTCTACTGCATTTCAAATGAGTCGCCAGCGGAAGTGTGACCACATCACTGAAACTATAATTATGCATGATGAAATCCTGAAGTGACTTCCAATGGCTATCGAATAAATTTACAAAGATGGCTTTACTCGTATACAACTGCCCTCACCATTTAGCCCATACTACTATTCACCGAATTATGCACTCCGATTTCTTCAATCCACAACCGTCGTCAATTGCGCTCGGCAACTCTTGGCTACCTCCACAATTCAGCGATAAGTACAAGTAGGCAATACTAGAAGGCAGTCAAGGTCCTGAGAGTTTCAGTATTGCTGGACCATCTGTCTGGAGCAGTCTACCCTCCGACACATCCGCAGATGGACGATCGCTGAAATAGGTCGCTAATGAATAGAGAACCGATCTCATTGTTCGACTTTCTCTATCTATGAACAGACGATCAACCATGTATACACTCTAACATAGGAATAATATAAAACATTAGAATATTTAATTTACGAAGAAGTCAAACTAAGACCAATTGCGTTCCGGTATCGTAACCGGATAATGTACCAGAATAAACAGGTGAATATATGCCACCTAGCGATTGATAAATGCCATCTAGCGACTGTCAACAACATCAAAGTCAGTGTCTCTGCCTCTGATCATTGTGTCCCATTTGTTCCATTTGTCGATCGCTCAATCATCGTCTTTCATTTCTTGTTGGAACGAGTCTAAAATGCAGTCAAACGCATAAGTATTGTTACCAAATGCAAAGCCAAAGAACAGAGTCTGTGGACCTAAGCAGAAAAGCAAGTCCCGCGAAACCAAAAATCCAAAAAGGAGATAACTATGTTTAAGACACAGATGCTCATTTTACGTAAACGACAAAGTCCATTGTCTTTGACTAACTGATTTTAAATAAAGCAGGTAAAGATGCGAGATGAGGTGTCACAGTAGTCCTATGCCTCGTGACCGTAGATTAGTTGTACCGAGCTTTAACTTAGTATGTGTTTGGTTCTTCATGTCTCACGTTGTCCCACTTCGATATGCACTTCTGAACTTTGCAAATGGGCATTAGGGGTCTAATTATCAAGTTTCATTTGTGTTATATTTGCTATATTATAAAAAAGCAGGAAATAGTTGTTGTGGTCTACAATCATAATATCCTTCTTGCCTATAGAAAGGAGTGTTTCTGATGCTAGGCTACATCTCTTCCATGTGGAATAATATTATATATAGGGAGCGATTAACCATTAGGGACTTAGGATTCTTTACACCTCTGCCCCGCAAACATGCAATAAATAAGGAATATACGTACGCTCTTCTCACCTAATCTTTTTGTTACGCGCTGTATAAATGAATCCCTGCATTATACACCCATGTCACCTGGTTTTCGAAGACCGCTATGCGGCGCTTTACGATGTTGCGCTGAATTTCCGGTTCCGTTTCATCGCTGTCCGCTTCTTCCTTATTCTTTCCGCTCGCAATCGATGACTGTTCCGTCACTTCCGGCCGTTTTTCCGAAAGACCGGAAGTAGCTTCGAGCGGCAACGCCGCTTGTCGAAAAGAACTGGAGAAAGGAAGACGTTTACGCTACATGACAATAACGTTTTATATTACATTATATAATATTCGTTTATTAATTCAAACTGACAGGTAAGCAGTAAGGGATCACATGATAATTGTGTAACAGGTGATGACAAGTTTAACAGAAGTCGAATTTAACTGTATGGCAGCTTGCAAGGCGCCCATCTGCCCTACTGCTCATTTTACAGTCGCCCCTAGGGAGTTGAAGGCTGAGTCAACCTGACCTCATCGTTTTGATGGCTACCACGATGAGGAAGACGACAACGATGCTGATTACAACAACATTGCCGTTGATAAAGCCGCAATTATAAAACTGACGATGATAACGGTGGTGACAACGACCATGATGATGACTAATTTATAACAAAAAGCGTAATAATGATCGTGAAGATGATCATAGCGACGAAGGTGATCATAGCAACGAAGATGGTCATCCAGACGGCGAAAAATAACGGCGGTAAAGGTGATGACGGTAACGATGATCATTTATTTTTCTTTTTTTTTTATTCAAGAGTAGAATGATGATGATGATGATGATGATGTAATTTGACCTTTGTGGGCGTTGAGGTGTGACTTCTCTGCGTTGTTGTTGTCCGCCAGAAGAACAGTCAATCGATGGAATGAAATGCTTGACTTGTGGTGCGGCTGCTGCGTTGGAAAGTGGTCTCGAACGAACATAGTTGGTCCTCGGTTCGAGGCTTTTCGAACGTTGCAACGTTGACGGATCCATCTAAAGTTCATAAATAATAATTTAGCAATTTATGAAGACGAGCCTCTTTTACACGGAACAAATGAGCGCTTGTTTGGCACGATGTCCATGCTAGGGAAACCACTCTGTTGCTCCTCGCTTGCTCTTGCTTCGCTATCGGTGACCCAGTGTCTCTACCTCCCTGCCTCCTGGCCTGCCTGCCTCTCTGTCGATATCTCTCCACGCTCTCTCATTTTCCTTTCTTGCCTTCCGCTCTCCCTCCTCTATCTCTCTCCTCCATCTCTTCATCTATTCCTACTTCACAGTCCCCTTCTCGTTTCTGTGTATGTCTACTTGCCTCTCCCTGCCTCCTGCATGCCTCCATACTTATCTCTCCCTGATCCTTTCCTCGCTGTCTGCCTCTCTCGGTCTCAGTCTCTCTCGTGGATCAAAGCAGAAATAGAAATTTCTTCAAAAGCATTACATAACATAACAACGGCTTTAAGTGGTTCAGAAGACGTTTACTCTGTGTTAGAACCACAGCAAATTAACCTGGATCACTTAATAGCTCATTCTCCCTAGCTTCCCCCTTAAAAGCCGTCACAGTGTCCACGGAGACAATACTATCATCCAAGCCATTCCACGAGGAGGCGGCCGTCCTGGAGGCCCATATAACTCTTGCACTAAAACAAATTTCTGACCTAATGTTCCGTTTGGCTTCTTAAATAATTTGTACCTCTGTCCTCGAGTTGCCTTGTTTGGCGGTGAGGTAGCCAACGACTTGCCTCGAAAATCGCTTCTTTTAAACATCTCATAGAAATATTCCCCTTGTTGTTATGCGAAATACTGCCCACTGGATTTATGAAATTCCTTTCGTTTTTATTCGCTAGATGGCGCTATATTATGTTGGCTGCGTTCAGAGCCATGGCTGCGCTAAACACATTGCGATGTTTTAGTTCGCTGTACTAATTGGGAAGCAGTCTTGTTGTCAAGACCTGAAAACCTCAAAACCAAGACCAAGACCAAGACTTTAAACCTCAAGACCAAGACCAAGACTTTTAAAAACGAAGGCGAGTGCACTCGAGACCAAGACCTTGGTCTCGAGGACAACTACAAGACTGCTGGGAAAACGCCGGTTTGGTTGACTTCATGCATCTATCTAATAATCCGATAAACTGCTGTTACATGCATCTTGACCTGTATACATATTAGAATATTGTACCCGTTTCATTCTATTTAAATAACTGGCTACGGAGAGAGATAATGGATAATAGTTATATTAAACAATTGGTGCCGTGTTGGTAGGATAGGATTATTGTGTTTGTGAATTTCAAACGATCAATTAGGCCTAGTATTTAAAACTCTGCGAAATGACTGATGTCTTGATTGATGTCACTCTTTTTTCGTATAGTGTTTCACTACCTATACGGAAGTCAACCTATTGCAAAAGATAAAAGACGTTGTAGTTATATTACTCGGCTAAAAAAGTCATTTGATTAAGGGCATTTGGAATGCTAGCATGTTTTGTATGACATACATTTTGTCGATCTGAAAACCGACTTCCATGGGAGCGAGCTGGCGCCCGGAAGTTTTCTTCATCCGCCATTTCTGATCCGGCGTCTCCACTGTCTTCTGCCTTGTCAGGAACCAGCGTATCTTCTGATCGTCTGGTTCCCGGAACACCTCTCAAGGCAGGAGCCCAGAAATTAGGGAAAGCTGATCCAAAGCGAACCTCTGACGACGGAGGCTTATTCCTTGCAGCTAAGGACAGGCCATCGTCTGTCGAATCCGAGAAATCCACAGCCATCGTGACGTCGTCGAGATCAGCTGGAAATAACCCAATTATAGCCTAACAATTACAGTCAGAAGTTAATGCTAAATTGTTCCAAACATCATTGAACTGATGAGTTCAGTGTTAATGCAGAAGATCACTAGTGACATATAATTTAGTAGAATGCCTAAATAGTTATAAGACTTTGCATTTAAATATGGCGTCAGGAACCGATGCTGATGATAACGACGATGGTGATGTCCGTGACCATGATAACGAATCTACATAGAAACACACCTAAAAGTGGCAACACACAAGTGGAAGTGGAGCGGATAAAAAGCGATCAACGAGGCATTTTCTCGTAAGAGACATATTTTGCGAGCCAAGCGCGAGGATGCTCTGTGCGGGAAGGCTTTGGTGTTTAATTAAAGTACCGAGAAATATAGAACTGACATTAGAACTTACAGCCTAAGTTGGCATCGATCTCAGTCCAGAGAGGATTTCGATTCTGAAAGGTCTTTTCCTCGTCTCGATGGCCTCTGCTAACTCTTGTTGTTGAGGACGGGGCAGCTCTTAGGCTCCAAGGACTTGCACTCTCATCGATAGTAGCACCGGCCTTCGATGCTGTTGCTGATGCCTGAAGAAAACGTCAACAGTTTATAGATACTATTATAAATACTATTAAATTGATGATAGAGGGAGATGAGCCACGAAATTGGTTAGAGACCGAGTTCTTTGATTGAAATTGGTATTAAAATCGTAAACTCCAAACTTCTAAAGCGCCACTCGAAAGCCAAGCGCAGGGCAGCAGCTTATTCACGAACGCTGCGTCAAGTCAGAGGGGTTTACTAACATAAACGCCAAAAGACGTCTTGTCTAGTGCCAGTGCTGACTTCACATAATATATATATATATATATATATATATATATACATATATGTAATTCAGTGGGAGACAGAATATTGGATGTCGATGTGATGATGAATGACCCCCAAAATGACCCATTCAAGTTCAATTCACTGTTCACCCATCATGCCAGGAAAATCAAAGAACATACTGACTAGTGCTATGCCTCGGATCAAAACAGCGTTGGGCTCTCGGGGTTATCGGTTGCGTGGTCCGATTCTTTTAGATCCATTGCATAGTTTTTCGCGCTCTGTCGTTCCGAACTATAGCTATAACTCATCTCTTTCGGATTTATTACCATCCGTACCTTGACTTCCGGTTCTCTGACTCATCGGATTTTCTAGCGAAGCGTGACCTTGACCAGGGTTTCACTTGAAGTGAACATCGATTGATGCTCTATTCATTGTAACTACAGCGCTATATAAATTGTCAGATTATAATAGAATGCACTATGAAGTAGGAGTTGTATACGTACCTGGAAATGAGTGGCCTGCGTGCTGTGTGAAGAGTCGAAAGGATCTGCAGCTGTGGAGAAGATGCCTTCGTCCGTCACCGATTCCCTTGGAGAGGGACCCCAGGAGATGACGCTGTCGCCGAGAACCCCTGGCCCTACAGCTAGTCCGCCTGATCCTCCTCCTCCCTGACCTTGACGGCCACTCGATGGTGCTCGCAGATGGACGCTGTTCGGCTGGATCGTTGACATGAACTCTTTGTAGACGAACGGATGTCTAGACTCGAGCATTGTCATTGCTCTCTTGAACTCTACACCAGAAACGCATAAGAATGACCAACACATCCGATTAAAGTTTTTCTTTCAGTTGGATATTATGGAAGAGGCTGTCATGATTTTTTTCTCTCCTGTTTATTTGCCTCTATTTCGCTAGCGGATGAAGACCAGTCTGTTTGATTGCGTTTTTTTTTTGTTAAATTGGGACCACCTCTGAGAATTTTACTTTGTAACGGCGCTACATATATGTGCTAACATTATTAGGTCTATAATTACGAAAGGTCGACAAGCTGACCCTTTAACCTATACTGGTCATAGAATGTGACAAATGTTCCTGTAGCACGTCGTCCTAAGCAGCAGTGGTCCCTAGACTGTAAAGATCTCTCTCGCTTGATCTTTCACACAGTTGCAACTATTATTTACGTTTTGCTTTTTACAGGACTGTTCTGCGCGATAATCACACATAGAGAAAACAGTTTGACTTGCCTTTCTGAGACTGCATGAGGTAGACAACGTCATCTGCAAGCAACAAGAAGAATAGGTGCAATGACAATGACAATGACGCATGACACTGAGGTGCTTCAAGTTGGCTAGATGTCCGTTGCGGGAAGAAACAAGGTGTATGTATGTACGTACGAGAAAATCAATTGAGCATACAGTAGGTAATTCGTACTGAGGGTATAGCATAAAGGTGAAGGTGACAACTTTCAAATATTTTCAGTACCGGGATAAGACGACAATATCTTCCGGTCTCTGGATAGATTCTAATGGATCTCGACTGGCCAATCCCTTGTGATAACGGTACTCTTCGTTCATTAATTTAGGTGATTTATATAGCGCCCCTTCAAGGATATCTACTCAGAAGTGCTCCCGACTCAACCCCGGTTAAAAAGAACAGTCTTAAGGCTGGCATAAAACGTGCTGTCAATGGGCACCAGCGAAGAGTCACAAGAAGCCCATTAATTGCAGGACCAGCAACAGGGAAAGCACGGCGCTGCCTACTAGAAGTCCGCGAGCGGGGACAAGGAGCTCAGCCCGCTTAGATGAGTGAAGAACGCCACGGCGCTGGACAAAGCAAAGCTCCTGAAAATACTCCGGTTCCAATCCCGCAAGACAACGCCATACCATGGCAGATATCCGATAAATCGGCAGGTACCCGATAAGTATGCAAATACAAACCCGATAACCATAGAAATTTTCATATTAGGCTAGATTATAACAGGCAGAGTAAAACAGACTTTTGTAAATGCTGTAAAGGAACGTCGAAATTAAACTTATTTGAGTAGAACTAAGATTAACCGATACTCACCCGATGTTAGTTTGCTGAGTGCAAATGTCTGCGACATTCGAACTTGCACTGACTTGCTGTTCGTTCTGAGTTCATCTGCACTTCGAACATTCAACTTCACCTGTTAACATTTAATCGTGAAATGTTCATCCTCGGTTTCTTCAGAGAACGTGCACAATCTGTGGGTTTACGACTAAGGTATTTGTTTGGATATGTTTGGAAAACTGAAAGAGTTCGTAACTTATTTCATTCGCGAACATTTGTGGGCCTTTATTCTGCTCTATAGATAATCAACTAAAATTACGCAGAATTTTGTCCAGAGGGAATGACGCTGTGATGAAATATCCAGAGGTAACTGTCCAGATTTTCATTTGTATTATTATATTTGATATTGTCCTCCTTCAAACTTCCAGAAGTGCAAACACGTCCGTGTTCGACAGAACACGACAGAATACTCTTCGCATAGTAGGCGAACTAATCGGCTACCATGTCTCATTTGTTTTTAATTTCGTTTTAACATTTCTGAATATTATGCTTTATTATTGCTTAATACGACAAAATGTTCATATGATTTAAAATGCAAGATTCAAGCTGAAGCTATTAGTTTCCACGAGCAAAAATTTGTTTTAAATTGTTTAAAGTTTTGTGCCACTTATGAGTGGCTGCAAGAGGCTAGAAAATGTTAGAAAATACTCCATTGTATTGTAAAACTATTGTTCAATAGAGGCTTTTTCTTATGTAATTTGAAAGTTTAATTTCGTCATAAGACTTTTGTTTTGAAGACTGCGCTCGAAGAGAATCCTTCAATACCTGTTATTAAATTAAAAACTTTTAGGACAGATTGCTTTGCATTTCTTCAATGCTGAACCCAATCAATCGAAGTTGGTAACAGACAGTGATATGTTTTTCTGTTTCAATCTCTCATAAACTCTAAACTTCTAAAGCGCCACTGAAAGCCAAGCGCTGAAAGTATACTTCCACTTTCAGGTAAATTTTTTATCAATTGTCGCTTACCTTAGATTCCAGCTCTCTGATCCTCTGACGCATCCGACGATCGTCCTGTTCCATGACTTCCATCTGACTTTTCCAGCACTTTTCGCTCGTCTCCAGCTTTCCCCGGGTCTCGTACAACCAAGTCTCCATGACTGAATTCTTATCTGTGGTCGTTGCCACTCGTTCCTTGAGCTCAGTCACGGTTCCATTCAATGTCTCAATCCTTTCCAGGCACCGTTCCTTGTCCCGCTTTTGTTCTAATATCTCCTGCAAGAGGCTGGCATTCTCCTCTTCCACCTTTTCCAACTTATCAGACAGTTCGCTTTTCCTCTTTTCCAGTTCGGTCTCCTTTCTATGCGACGCTTCCACCATATGCTCTAAGGTTGTCAATCGTTTTCGAAGACTGACTTCCCTGTCCTCTGCATCACTGAGTGCCTGTTTCCTTGTCAACGCCGTGTCCTCCATATCCTCGATCTGCGCCTGTAGTTTATTGATGTTCTTCTTGAGTAGATCTTTTTCCTCCAGGAACTCTTTCATCCGTCTCTTCAGCTCCATTTCTTTTTCGCTCAGCGCTTCCATGACGCTCTCCAGCTTCGATTTCCTCTCGCGTTCAGATTTATGGACAACCTGGACCTGTTCTTTCAAATAGGCGTCGCTGGCTTTGAATTTCCTCAAAGCGCTTTCGAGGTCTTCGACTTTTTCTGTCATTTCGCGCTGTTCTTTCCTCAGCTGCTTCTTCTGCTCTTCCGACTCTTCCAACCTCTCCTTTGCATCGGTCAACTTGCTCTTTAACTCCGACTCTGAGACCAGACGGTTCTTGATCTCGTCACTCATCGATCGCTCCGTCGTCTGTGATTTCCTGAGAGTGTCTTCCAAGGTCTGAACCTTCCGACTCAACTCAGTGGCGTCCAACTTGAGCCTTGACGCTTCCGTTTCTCCATTATGGATGATCTCATAGGCACAGTCCAACTTTCGCTTGTATTCAACCTCGGATAGTTGCTTTTTGGAAAGCTCTGCCTTCAACACATCTTCCGAGCACCTAAGCTTTTTTATCATCTTTTCCATGTCAGCCATCCTCGAACTCGTAGACTTGAGTCGAGTCGCTAGTTCGGACTCGTTGTTTTCTATTCCAGAGAGTTTGACCTTAAGACTGGATTCCGAGAGTTGCTGCTCGCGATTCTTGACGCTGAGTTCGTGAATGACGCCCTTGTCATGACGACATCTCTCATGAAGTTGTTCCCTGTCGGCTTCCAACTCTTCCACCTGGAAAATAAAAGAAACAAGAGAATAACAGTAATCAATTACTCATCATGCTGACGTGCAAGCTCTCACGATTATTCAAACACATTCCACTTTAGCATTTTATGATAATGTCAGATCATCTCAGGACAGTAGAAGTCCACCATCGAGAAAAATCTGGGAAACGGTTCAAGAATTTTCTACTTGCGTACCTATTGATTAGAATAGAAGAGCATCTGCCATTCACCTTTGCATCTGGGGTTGGAATTCTGTGCGTCACGTTCTATACAATGCAACTCAACACAACGCAATATATGAATGAATGAATGACTACGACAATTTCTACAGCGCCGTAACACGGCACACGCCGTTACAAGGGCGCTTTAACAAATTCAACACTGAATCAGAGATACGCTTTTCCAAAGTAATATGTCTTGAGCCTGGATTTGAATGACTCCGTAGTAGGTGCAGCTCGTATTGATGGTGGAATGCTATTCCAGCACCTGGGTCCAGCCACGGAAAAGGCACGATCGCCAAAGCCTGTTCTTGATTTCCGCACCTGCAGATCACCCTTCGCCTCAGATCTCAAAGAAGGTCCGGCTCTGGTCGACGACACACTCACACAATATTCTGCAAGGTACCCCGGCGCCGCACCATGCAGGGACTTGTACACAAGTAGTGCAAGTTTATGTTCTATCCGGTACCGCACCGGAAGCCAATGCAACACATCACGGAGCAATGGTGTTACATGATCGTATTTTCTACGATTGCATACTAGCTTTGCTGCAATATAGTACAATACAGACTCTAATACAGTACAATATATAATAGCACAATACAATATAATATCACACAACACAGCACATTACGGTACAATACCATACAACATAACACAATAAAAGGACAATATACAACAATACTGTACAATACCACATGTTTCGAGCGTTCTTTGCACATCATATTAATTTAGTCACAAGTCAGTTTAAACTTATTATCTTAGTGCGTATTCGATTACTGCTGGAACATATGAACCGCAGTCGAGGGGTCTATTATCATCAAATCCTGTGGCTACATCCGTCCAACATCTAAAATAATATATATTATATATATATAATTATATATATGTATATGCTTCAGTAAGTCGTACAGAAATTTTTTATTTCAGATTAAATGTTTCAATTTTTGCTTATGGAGAAGCAAATTTGAACAATGAAAATTGACATTAGTCATCACCTGCTGTTTTAGATGCTTTTCCGAGTTTTCCAGTTCTTCGAGCTTCAGTTTTAGCATCACTACTTCCGGTGAGTCCAGTGCTGCCAACACGGAATTGGAATAGAAGGATTTCCACTGGAGCCTCTGTCTCCCATCAACCTCGTTTCTTAAAGAAATGCAAATAGCAGCCAAATAATTGTAATTCGAATTAATTGTTTTTGTTTTTCAGTTATTACTTTTGTGACGGAGATTCTGACAAGGAACTGCTATTCTTATTCAGATTTAATGACGGTCTTAATTAACCTTCTGACTTCACATCAGACACGATTAACGCATGCGAATGAATTTCACTTTTCCTGGGCTGGATACTTTATTGGTTAAGTAATTTTCCGCTCATGTTCTGTCTCGCATGAACGTAAGTAGTCCTTGGCCTAAAAGTTAGAATGGCAAATGCCTAAATAAACATTCTGTGTTGAATATACTATGAGTACCGTAACGGTAAAAGTGTATTACTAAGTGATAGAAATGTTTTTTCTTTATCACCTTTCTAGACTGCGGAGTTTATCCAGAAGACCATCCGAATAGTTTTTCTCCAGGTGTCCATAGTAGCGGATCCGGGTGGAGTTAAGTAGTTCCGGAAGTCGAATCAGATGCTGCATCAGACGGTAGTAACCATCGCCATTTCTCTCATCTATATTATATCAGTCATTCTAATCTTAATTTCAAATAAGATTAGCTGAATTACTAGAAAGTCTTCCTCACTCAGCGGTTGTAACTAGGACAGTCGCTCTTTTGTCGAGGTCATAATTAACTAGTCTCTACATTTGAAGACGAGAAAAGTATCTAATGAGACTTACCCTAACGGCTCTGCTGATACCGTCACCGCAATCAGACACTAACTCCGATTATCGTTTGGCAAGGAAACAAAATGATTGAATAAGTTCGGAAAACACGACTGCTGCTGGGGAAGTGATACGATTGAGCAGGTACAACTTGTCGTTACTAACAAAGCACAGAGTACGACAGCGCAGCATAGCATAGAATTTGGAATAAGATCAAATAATACCAACAGTCGTTAGTACAGAGCACCTCTGAGTAGGGATCTTGAGGGGGCGCTATATAAATTTTGATTGATTGATTGATTGATTGAAATACATTAAGTCATCATTGACTGGCCTGCTGAATCTGGGCAGAAAGCGAATGGCTTTGATTTCCAGTTGTTTCTGATCTTTTCCTTGAGCTCTTCTTCCAGCACCTGGAGGTCTTCAATTCGCCGACTGAGCTTCTTCTCTGAAGATTCCAGTTCCAGAACGGCATCTTGGAGGCGCTGAGCCGTGACGAGCGACTGAGGCTCCTGCGAGTGAGAAGGATCAAAGGCAGACAGCCGCAGACGGAGTCTAGATTGAAAGACGATGAACAATTTAACATGACGAACATCTAAAGCATATTAGTATGATGAAACTGTGAAAGGAAAGAACGTGGTGCTAAATGTAGTTGGGCTAGTGCAATAATTCCGAAAAATGCTTTTTGTGCCAAACAAAGTACCTTTTCAGCTAGTGATTGATATACGCAACAATGTACACACATTACTGGTAGCTTGAATTTTAACGTGAGAAATAACCAACTCTGTAAATTAATCTGACCCCAGGTTGACCTTTGAGAGTTCAATGACGCTCTTGCACACCGAAAGGGGCTTGTTCAGAGATTTAAATATCGGGTAAACATGGTCCGTACACAGGACCTTAAATTGCATGGCACTCGTTTAAACTGACAGCGGAGGTGAAGGATCTTACCAGATCAATTCATTGAATAATGAATAGGGTTGAGGCCCCATATACGGTCGCTATAGGAAAACATGTACATTTGCATTGCTACATTTGACTTCCATTACGTTAACCATTCGGTCGCGCTGTAAACACTATAGACAGCATTATACCTGGATTCTCGTTTCTTTGCGGTCAGAAGATCTTCTTCCAGTTCCTGTATTTCTTTCTTGTAGTCTGCTTCCTGGTCTTGGAAAGCTACGACGGCGTCTTGCAATTGCGACCTAAAGAAACCAAGACTAACCATTACGTCATCTGTCGGTCTACTTCGGCTAATTGTTTGTCTGCGTGCATAGACCCGCCCGTAATTCTCTCCTTCAATCTATCTATCTGATGGTTTATGAGCATCTACGCTTGTAGCTATATTTAATAACTTAAATTTAATCAGTTATAACTAAATTTAATAAACTAAATTTAACTATTTATAACTGAATTTAACAGCCTTAATTAAAAAATTTACAACTACATAAATAAAACTGTTTACAATTAAATTTAATCACCTAAATTTGGCCATTTCTATAATTAAATTTAATAACCAAGGCCACAACGGTATATTAACATAAAAAATGAGGCTAATACATTCTTAGATGTTTCTTGTCTGACCATGTAGAACTTTCATTGTTTACAGAATTGGTATAAAAGAGAAAATGATATAATCAGTTATGGTTCAACGGCAATACACCAGATGTTGGTTGCATTACGCGAAACAATAAGTTATTAAACTTATTTATTGATCCGGAGTTATACCTGAGGTAGGACTCTTTCTTTTTCAGTTCGAGAGCCGTCATCTTCCACATCAGTTCACACTTGGCCCAATCGGGCATGGTGGTTGCAAGTGTCAGGTCCTGTATATGCGAAAGATTTAATTTAAATTACGCCAATCCAACTGATAGGCCTACTTACCTGTACTTTACCTATATCCTGTACTTATCTAAGTTATCTATCAGTGGCTTGTTGAGAAACTGAGTGTGGACTCTATACAGTACCGAAATTATCACTACCGTTGCATTATCATTGTTATTAATATTGTTGCTTTTTCAATGTTATGGCTGCTATTACTACCATTAATACTTAGATATTTATATAGCACTCATTTTCTAATTAACGTTAAATGCGCGGTAACTGTAAAAAGACAAGTCTTGAATTGTTTGCGATCAGAGACAGAGAAAGGTCAGCAAACAGCTGTTGATTAAAATTGTAACAGTTTGCAAAAAGACATGTAGGCCTACGTACATACGTACATACATACGTACAATCGTACATACATACATTACATACAGACGCATACTATGCACACGTGAAATGTATTACCGAACCTTAGCTCTGATTGTTGGCACGAGAGAGTCTGCTTCCATGGTGATTGCAGCTACATCAACTGCTTCCCTGAACGATGCGAGACTCTGCATCAGTTCCTGGATCTTCGTCCTCTGCATTACATCCTTCCGTTCCAGCTGATAGATCTTCGACAGCAATTCCACCTTCGTCATTTTGTCCAGCTGGTGAACCTTTCCAGACGGGATGTGATGATAGATGAAGGATCCTTTGGACATGGAAGATTTAATCACCGGATCTTGCTCGTCGGATCCTCTTGGATTACGACCCTCGTGGATATCGTTCAGATCAGTCACGTAGATGTGGCACTCGGATGGTGTCTGCAGTTCGTGAGCTCTCTTCAACGATTCCTTTAGAGCGCAGTTGACCGCGTCGAGATCTGTCACCTTTTGTTGAAGCCTCGAGTCGCTGCCCTCTAGCGTGGCAATGCGCTCTTTGTGCTGGACCTCATCCTCTCTAAGGATCCTCACCCTTAACCTCAGATCCGATTCTTCACGTTCCGTGTGGCTTTTCGACGCCTCAAGAACGGACAGCTTGGCGCTCATTAATGCTGACGACTTTTCAAGGTCATGTATCTTGGAAGAGAAGCGTTTCTCCGCCTCCAGCCACACCGTCTTCGTCTCCTCAAGGACTTTCTTCTCCTGATTTACCTCCGACTTCGCTTCGTCGAGAGCTGCTTCGAAGACCTTCACCTTCTCTTCGCATTGCTCAAGGTCTCTCTTACGGTCTTCGAGTTCCTTTCTAAGGGTCCTTTCCTTCGTAAACTGTTCGTTGAGGCGATCCAGAAGGTCCTCTTCGGTGCCCATGAGAGCGTTCAGCTGATCCCTGCGAGTCTCACATTCCTTCCTCATGTCCTCCTCCCTCTCCGCAAACATCTTCTGCCTGGCATCCATCCTACGCGTCGTGCTCTCCAGTGATTCCTTCAGACTGACGCACTCATCTTCGAGTTCAGCGACCCTTCTGTCGAGGCGAACCTTTTCCTCAAGAAACTTTTCTTCTTCGACTTTCCTCTTCTTCTTCATCTCTTCAATATCTTGAGTCTTTAATTCACTTCTCTGTTCCAGATTGTCAATCTGGGCCAAAAGTTTGTCTTTTTCGAGCTCAGAGTGGTTCTTGGATTCTTGGAGAGAGCTAAAAATGCGTTCCTTTTCCGCCAGACGTCCACGAAGCTCGCTCTGAATCAGCTCCAGTTCAGAAATCTTGTTCCTCAGTTGGTCCGTTTCAGCAGATTCCTTTTCCAGGTTTCCTTGCACGATCTGAACCGAACTCCTCAGCTCTTTCTCAACCTTTTTCAACTCCGCCACGGTCTTCTCAGTGCTCGAGAGTTTATCCAGCTGGTTCTTGAAGTTCTTCTCCGACTCCTCCAACTGACTTCTTAGCATCTCTTCCACGCTTTCCAGCTCTGCAATTCGACTCTTCAGCCTGGCCTCTTCCAATAGCTGTTCTCTCAGCTGGACCTCCGTTCTTTCCAGATCCTCAAGTCGCTGAATCGATTTCTTGTACTGATCCAGTTCGGTTCTCAGTTCAGAATTGATTTCTTCCAGCTTGACGATTCTCATGGAGTGCTCGTGGAATCTTGAGGGCACCTTCCTTGAGGGCTTTTCTGCTTCTACCGACTGCGGATGACAGAGGACAGTGGTGGATCCTGAGCTACTCATCCTCTCTTCCGACGCTACGCTCAGTCGGTCCAGTCGCTCAGATTTCGTGGCCGAATGCTCCGATATCAGTTCACGATAAGGACCTACAAGAATCAAAAGCATTAAATCACCAACATCACCAATCGTACTACGATGACGCAATCATCACCACCAGCACGACCACAGCTACCACCACTGACAATGTCATCGCCATCGTCACTGCCGTTGGGAAAGTGTGAAGACGAAAACGTTTATATATAATTAGGCAAAGTTTATTGTGACAAGCTTGAATGACGATAAAAGGAAGTAAGGAGGACCACACACACAAAGTTTAATCAAGTTAATATACTTTCAGAACTGAATAAAGCACGAATTAAGCAAAGAAATTAACCGTGGTAAAAGTCACGTGTTATAATGAAGAAAGAAAGTTTTAATGAAGAAGAAAGACTGGAATAAATTAACAAGCGAACAAAACCTGAATGAGCAATTGTCCTTTTTTCTAAGCAACCAATCAACGGACCCACCAACTGACAGACCAATTAATAACAGTTATGATTAATCAACGATCAAGCCATGCATAAATCGATCTATAATAAAGACAGCTTCTCAATTACCAGTTGACTTCTTCGCGACGAGGAAGTTCTCCAGTTCGTCCAGTTTGTTCTTCATCACTTCTTCGTTTGCCGTGGCCTCTTGGATACGGTCCTTGACAAAGCCTTCGGACGAGTGCAGCCGATCCACTATGTCGTGCAGAGTGGAACTGACATCGCGGAACGAGGCACCGGAAGCGACGGTTCTCGGTACTTCGTCGTTGTCAGCATGTTCCCTGAGAGCGCGTTCGATCTGGAGTAGCTCTGCGATGGCCTCTTCCATCTTCGTCTTGTTGCTTTCCATCGATTCCACCTGGCGCTGGAGTTCGAGAACTCTTGAGCTGCTGTCTTTTTCATCTTCTGCCAGACGGTTCCAGGTACTTCGATCCACTTGATGAGTCTCGTGGAGTACTTGGGCCAGGTCTTGGACTCTTCTCAGCTGATTCGAGTCCCCAGCCGACGTCTCAGCTCCAACGACATTAACTCGGCCTTGGTCGGACTTCAGCCCAAGTGTTACGGAATCGTGTGTAAATTTCTCAGTTGACATTTCCTCATCAGTTGTTCTCTTAACTTCTGAGATGTCTTCAAATGACTCGATTTCGGATTTCCATTCCGAAAGGTCTTCTCCGCTATCCGAGATTTCAGTTGAATCATGCACAAACTGAGTCCCGTTTTCAGTAGATCTCTGTAAAAATTCCTTCTCAAAAGTCGCATCCACAGTTAACTCCTGTGAAAATTCTTCATCGATCGAGGAGCTTCGAGATGCAATCCAACCGTTTGACTCGTTCCTTTGCTTTTCTTCCGATTGAAAGAATTCTATTTGGTACTGGAGATTTGCATTAGTTCCAGTCAGAAAGAAAAGTTGCTGGATAAAACAACATTTTGAAGATCAGCGAACTCATGTTTATTCTTCTGAATTTTTTTATGTGAGTTGTGTATATGGCTATAGATTCTAAATGACATTACGGAAATATGTGCTGGAAAAGACGCGTTGACATTGGCTTGACTAAGTTACCGTTATGCACTTTTTTATTTTTTTATTTGCGGTCAAATAAACTACTCACCGTCTAGAGCATACTAACTTACTTAGGGTCTAGGTCTCATTAATTAACGCAGCGTCATGATTTACTTAATTAGCGTTTAGATCATTCCGACTGAATCAACATCATCAATCTATTGATCACATTAACTCACGTAATTAGCAACTTTAACATACTAACACAAATAGCGGCGAGGTTTTGTTAATATTTACCGTCTTAATCATATCAATCATTTAATTAGCGTCTAAATCACGCTAAAGTACTTTACATCTCGAATACCTTAATCATGCTAGATCACTTAAAATTATTTACGAATAAAATGCAAAAATGTAGCCTACAACTTGAGATTTTACAAATTTACTTAGCATTTTAGCAATGGCGGTTCTAGAGGCAATCTGGGCTTTGCTCTCTATTTAATTTAGCAAGCCATCGTGTAGAGTTGGCTGCCAAACTGATTTCGGCAGGAATTGCCGACATAAATAGTAAAATGCATGTAAAAAGAACGAATATAATAACACTAGTAAAGAAATTGAACGTGGACTATATATAGGACAATAGAAAGTAGGAAAACTGGAAAACAACCTAAAATCGCAATTGACTCTAGAAAGAAGTTACTACAAAGTTTGGGGACTTGAAAACCTGAAAATAAGGTAAAAGACTCGAGGGCTAAAGAAAGGTTAGATCTATTATAAAGTTTTTTGAATTGAGCTTCAAATTGTAACTCAAAAATAAAATGTCTTGAAGAGTAAAAAGGTCGTCAAACGATTTTCCATACAACTCGACGAAGCCAAACTTAGCCACCTCTTTCTCTTCTTCTGGATCAACCAGTTCATCTTAAATCTTTAGATCATACTAAATAAATTACACAGAGGTTAGCTCATATTAGCATAGGCCTACCTATCGTTTAGGTCATAATACTAACCGATTCGGCCTCAAGCAATTGATTCTTCGTCTCACTGAGCTCCCGAATCTTATCAACGTGTAGCAGTCGAACCTAAACAAGAACGAAAAAATCCGGGACAACTTCGAGAAGTAATGGAACCAAAATCAAACAGATCGACGAAATGCAATCGATGTCCAGCGTCACATAGGCCTACTGCGATGGCGTTATACCTGCACCTGTAAATATCGATTAGCTTTAGGAGAAATTGAGCCGAGAAGCCATCCATAATTGAAAAGCTGTGTTTCAGATCGATGAAATATCACCGCAGACAGGAAATCGCAAATGGCTCAGCACCTAATCGATAGTTTTTATTTCGATATGCCCCAGCGTGTTTGCTCTATAGCGTCGCTTGCGACTGCACCATTAGGAGTAGACCTAATTGTGAATAGTCCATTGATTATGACCAGTTTATGACTTGGTTTGGTTGGGCACAGCACCTTCACCTTCATTGAGCCAAATCCTAATTTTTTTACCTGAAATACGGTCAGGACACAATCTCGCGTAAAAAATTATGTCGTAGATTTTCACCCAATTAACTGGCTTTGAAAAAAATGCGTGTGGCAATAATATTGACATTTGAAATAATTACAGGCTTCAGTAATTGTAATTAGTAATTTATATAGCACCGCTAACAGCCGAGGCCATTCAGTGGCTTTCTATAAATTAAGGTTAATTAAAGGTTTTCTTATTATAATCGCTGTGTATCGACCGGAATCCAGTTGGCAGAAATGATGACCGAAATGATGTGCTTATTAACTTATTAACAGTTTTCGTCATACTATTTAAAAATTCTGCAGTCTGGAATTTAAAAAATCTTAGGCGCACAAATATAGTCTATACCTAACTTAGAAGTATATGCCTGTGGTGAGATAAATAACACTCAACTACATAAAACTATATTTAGAAGCGTTGGCGCGTTTAAGGGTGGCAACTGAGGGTCCTGATTATAATGGCTAAAGGAGTCCACACTCCACAGACACTCATAACAGGGGTTCAGAGATGAAGTGGATGGCGTTACCGGACGAAAACGGTCTTTAGGCCTACTAGTCGATTTTCAACCGCTCTTATAGTTTAAGTAGTTAGCGTGCAGGAATTAACAACCCAGAGGTCGAGGGTTTAAAATTCACGAACTGGCCTTTATTTCCAAGACCATAGGCCTACCCGAGGATCTGTGTAGGGCCTACCTAAGTTGGGCATGGGTTGAAGGATGGGCGTTCGCGCACGGGAAGCGAGAGCAAAGATTCATTAGAGGAAATCTTAAGTCAATAGCTGAAGGACAGATTGAGCTGAAGGACGCACTCGGGGGAAGTCGAAGGAAGTTTCCGTGTTTGAACAAGAGAGCGTTGGAGAAGTGGAGGAGAAGCCCTTTCCCGTCCCTTGCCTTCGTCTTTCAGGGTAGATGAGTGCTTTGGTACCGGAGGCGTGTACTTCGGAGTGGGAGAACTGGCATGGAGCTGCAGTCGGGAGGAAGTTGAAGCTGCAAAACTCATCCTTGCCTGCAGTGGATACAGGCAGGTCTTGAAGAGAAGTCCTGCTCTACTGCATGGTCAAATAGACGATTTGGACTTGGTCTTCCACAGACTCCATATGAGTGGGTTATTTTGCTCACTAGAGTTGTTTGACACTTGTGTTTTTGTGGGGGCTATATTATGAACATTAATAGGTAAACTAAGAAGAGTCTATGTAAATAGATATTCTGTAAATATGCTGTTTGGTAAATAGAACTGAAAACTAGAAACAATAAATCAGAAAATGTGGTTGTAAAACATTTAAAAGCGAACTCGCGACAACAAGAAAGGCGCTTCAACTTTTTGCTCCATTTGCATTTTCAAGCGCACTCAGCTTGAAAGTGAGTACACTGAGCTAATATCGTCGGTGAGAAGGTCAGACGGCGAGGTACAAGGCTAGCCACCTGCTCACATATGCCTATGGCAAGAACAATGCAGGTTTGCCAGCTGTAGCCACTGCCATTGGGTTGCGGGTTCGAATCCACCTCAAAGCCGCCGCGTAGGGACCCTGGGCAAGTCCTTCACTCGCAATTGCTCATGCGCTTCGGCGTGAAACTCCGATTCAGTGTCCGCGCTGTATTCGGGAGCGCCTCTGAATGGGCAATCTGGTAGGGGCGCTATAACGAGTGTTCAAATACAATACAAAATACAATACAATACATTGTGCCCATGTATAGACAGTTAGACACTTTTATTAACATTACATGTAGTTATATCATGTATAGCACTGAAACCGTCATGTGCCGTAAGTAGCTTGTGTGAACTTAAAAGGAAATATCTTGATAAGACGACCCGTAACTGTTCTTATGCACCTTATGGCATGACAGGAATGAAATGAAACAGAATGGTTCATATGTCATATTGGTATACTTCATGAGACATGAAATGACACGAGATGGGTCAGATAACATGATGTTGCTTCATGAGATTATTATATATGAATTGACAAGACGTCTCATTGCATTTCATTGTATACTACGCTGAGCGACATTGGTTGGTATTGCATTTCACATAAAATTAAACTGTTTCGCACTCACGATATAAGAGTTCAGTATGACGTTTTACCTCCTCGTTAGTCTCCTCTAGTTCTATGATCTGAAATTCTTGCGTTTCGATGAGTTCAGCTTGCTCCCGAATCCTCTCCATCCAATCTCCCTCCTGCTCATAGACGTCGGACAACTGGAGAAAATACAGCAGAAATTGCACTGGAGTAAATTTAAGAGACATAAACCAGCCAGACAGAGATACAGTGCAATGCTTAATTGCAATTTGTCATCTATATACTGCGATGTTGTGGAACTTTTTAAAGAAACTCATCAGCTGTCCAAATAACTCGAAGACCTTTGCCAGTTTACAGGAAGTATGTAATTTGGCTGTCTTACAACTGTTACAGGTGTCGTGTACATTAGCGAGTTTTCACATATAAAAGAATTGAATCGAAACATTGAACTAAAATAATTTATTTTGCACTCTTGGATAGCAAATATGCCTTTAAAAGCACTTAGTTTTGACAATTGTGTTTCTATAACTGACGATGATGATAATGAGGATGAGGACGATGATGATGGTGGTGGTAGTGGCGGCGGCGGCGGCGGCGGTGGTGGTAGTAGTGATGGTGAGTTAAAGCTTCATGAAAGTTGAGTTTTTAAAATAAAAAGTTAAGTTTTTTTAAATAAATAAGACATTTCCTAAGAAAGATATGTACTCAAGAAATCAGTCTCATAATATTTACCTCATCTTCCAATCTGGAGGTCTTCTCCAGCAGCATGGCTGACGTCCTTTCCAGTTTCAGTCGCTCCTTCATCAGCAGCTGAAGCATCATCTCCTGTTCAGTCTCCTCAGCATCAACTATGCTTGTAATCCACCAACTCATCTCGATTCAGTGTCAGCTGAGAAACCAGTTAGAATGTTCTCGTTTCAAGAAATCGATTCTGCAAAGTCTTTTTAACTTTATTCAGCAAACAGTTACAAATTACTTTAAGCTCAGTTAGATCAATTAGATGATCATGCACTCAGGCAGTTCAAATCCGATACATTAAGTGCCTCTGTACATACATACAATACATGCATGCAGAGACAGACCAACAGACAGGCATGCATAGGCCCTACACACATGCATGTATAATTGTATATGTGCATACATTACATTCATACATGCAGATGATCGTACATACATACAGGTATATATACATGCATACATAGATATGTCATTATTGGAATAATGAAAAGGGACGAAGAGAGCGAAATGGATGGTAGGGAGGAAGAGAGCGAATGGAGGAAAGGGAGGAAGAGAGCGACATGGAGGGAAAAAAAGATCGCTGTTAGGAATAATAAGAAGCCGACAGAGAAAATGGTTGGGCCACATTATGAGGGGAGACACCCTCCTATAAGAAATATAATTGAGGGAAGAATGGAGGGCAAGAAGACAAGAGGAAGACCGAGAATGATGTTGTTGGACTGGATAATGGAGAAGGATTACAGCAAGGTGAAGGAGAAAGCCAGACGAATGGCGACATTGGACGTACGAACCTGCCTAGGAAGGCAGAGAACCAAAAGAAGAAAGGAATAATACTCAATATAGTTAATATGCAACGGCTAAAACAGTATATATATATATATATATATTCCCAGTACATCCAAAGACGCGTAGGATGAACGTTAACCTGCGCTCTTAAGAAGGAATCTAAACAGATAAACAATACTATAACAAACAATGACAAAAAGCACAAAACACCATAAACATCTATGAATACATAAACAGACAAACAATGCTTATATAAATACATTCGTTTAACAGCCTGGAAAGTTAGAGATGGAAGAGAAGAGGCCAACTAGCAGTGGTGGTGCTTTATTGGATTAGCACAGGTTTAGACAACTTAGCTATAGTGAGTACTGTAACACTGAATCCTGATACTGTCCATGGAAATATGAGACGGCGAGGGAGAGGACTGGCCACCCGCCCTCATGTGCGGAACCTAAAAAAATGAAGTCGCTAGCACTTCCTACCAATGGATGCATCAGGACTAGCTCTTCTTAAGGCTCTACTCTTCTTCTCTGTTATGTGACAGAACAAAGGTAAAATTATCAACAGCGCTCAGCGAAGTGACAATTTTGGACCGAGCGGAAAGTGACCGTTTTAAATTCATAAGCTTAATTTACGCAACGATGACAGAACCGTAGTTATTTGTTACAACTTCGAAATCGTCTACGAGACAGAGTTGTAATCGTAACTTTAATATGTTATTTTTCACATCTATTAATCATCGTCGTCGTCGTCGTCATCATCGTCATCATTAACATTGGCAACAAAATATCAAGTTCTTACCGTCTTCTTAAGAGGTCTAAGTTAATGACGAGACAAAATCATGGAAAACCATCAGGAAATAGTCTCGTAACCACCTTGCAGTAGATGGATCTCCCGTATCCTCCTGTGTCCTTTGTGTCTCTTGAACGACCTTGATGGCCATTATGATGCACGTGTTATCGATGCATCGAATCAAATCGATTAAACGACTCAAGAGTCTAACAGTTCGTTTGTTTCCAGTCGACGTATTCTTATCATGCTGCCTTTCTTTCCGGATTGTCGATTGTCGTAACGCTCTTCTTCGTCAGCTTAAACCTCGATCAGACTTGGTATTCAAACATAGCGCTCACGAATTTAGCTCTCATCTATATGCTACTTCTGCCTGTTCGAATTGAGTTTTACGACCACTTGCAGAAAGTCATCGTTATCGCTTATCGCAAAAGCATTCCTGTTATATCATGCATGGGGCATTCTAAATGTTGTCTAATTTGTCTACTCTTATTCTACCATTATGACAATAATTGTACTGAAGCTGGTCTGATCATATAAAGGACTCATCCAGACTCTGAAAAAATCACCCACAGTTCATTCCTCCCACGTCCAGCGCCAAATTTCCGGCCACGTCTCTAACAGGTATGAGCAATATGTGATTTATTGTTTTTTACGCAGGTAGAACAATGATGCTATAAACATTACATCGTTCCTCAGTTGAAAACGTCTACGGGCTCCCATCATGGGAGATAACCTATCTATAAACGAACCCATAGTATTCAGACGGCACCTAGCGAATGAAAATAAAACGGCATAGACTTATAATGTCTCCTCTGTTTCGGAACAAAGTATCCCCCATTGAAATGGAATCTTCCCCATATAAGATACAAAGATTCCCCATATAAGATACAAAGACTCCCCACTTAAAACCGCCGCCTCCGCATTTGGGTTGCCATTCATTTTTAACAAGATTGAATGGATTCATTATTAAAAATAACTGACTATTGTGATTTGTTTCTTCCAGCTAGGAATGCAATTAAGGCTTTACAGTTTACAGCATTACGTAAAATGATTCAATAACACAATTATGATAGCTTTTGCACCACCAGAACGCTCCCAAGAGGCTACATGCATTGTTGTATAATATTATTAAGAAAATGCCTCTGACAAACTATATAAAGACAGTAGACATTGTACTGATAAACGGGATTCATGTAGCTGACGAACCATTTATTCACAGCCATTGCATATTAATTGTTAGCCCTTTCGCTGCGACGGCCTTGTAATCCCGTGTACGCCATGTAAACCTGAAATCTATAGCCCCCCTAAGTATCCGGAATTTTCACAAATATTGTAAATTTTTATGCCGAACCTCTTGCGTTTTGCAGGCACGTATTGTTTGAAAAGCCTACGCGCTTTCCAAAGAATAAGCTATTGATCAAGAGCTATGTTTTGACCTGGTGTGTAAAATTTACAAAACGTTTCGTTGAGATCTTCAATAGGGGCCTAAGTGGCCTTATTTTGAACAATCGATCACGATGACATTTCTTCTTTTGAAACGGCAACCCAACTAAAAACTCAGACATTTCTCTTTGGGAAAATTTGCTGTATTCTGATCTATCCAGTGTTCAGCACATCGTTTTGTTTCAGCAACAAAACAGTTAAATAGATCATCGTCTATAAATGATAAAAAAATCAATCAAATCAAAATTGTTTGTATCTATTTGCAAACCAAATTTTCCTAACCAATGGGTAGTCCCAATGACATTGTCTTCATCTGATTCTACACTGTCATCTAAATCACCTTGTCCGGCATTGGGGACATCTTTGTGTGATTGATCATATACGTCCAGGACGTCCTCGTCATCAGTGGTGATATAACCGTCAGACTCTAACTGCTACCTTCCTCGGCTCAAATATCAAGTACCTGGGCAGCAGTCATCTCACGCTTATATTTGGCATCTATAGCAAAAACAAAAAATTTCTTTATAATAAATGTCTTTATGATAATGTTCATTCACTTTTTTTCTGGAAACTCAATAACTTCACTGACTTCACGAAAATACAAGTACTTTTATCCCATCTACATGTGTAATAAATGACGTCAAAATTGACCTTGAACTTGCCCTGTTCTGCCATCTAGGTCTTACATATAGTGAAGAATAATATTTCGTTTGAGGATAGAGAGACGGACGGAAGGAAATATGAACAGACGGGAAGGAATCCGCTGTGACGGGGAAGAAACTGTGGGCTATGCAAGGGTTAGGAGGATTGTCCAGAAAGAAGAAAAGAGCTGGAGAAAGAGAGAGAGAGACAGACAGACAGACAGACAGACAGACAGACAGACAGACAGAGACAGACAGAGAGACAGAGAGAGAGAGAGAGAGAGAGAGAGAGAGAGAGAGAGAGAGACAGAGAGAGACAGAGAGTGAGAGAGACAGAGACAGAGACAGAGACAGAGAGAGCCAGAGAGAGAGAGAGAGACAGAGAGAGAGAAAGAGACAGAGACAGGCAGACAGACAGACAGACAGACAGTAACGGAGAGAAATAGAGAGACGGAGAGAGATTGGGCGATAGAGAGAAATGCAGGGGGAGAGAGATCGATCGACGATACGTGAGGTAGAAAGTTAGTGGGTTGAACATAGGGAGTTGAACGAATAGGTGCTGAACTGAGTCATTGGACGAAATACACGAAGGGCTAGAATATCGTTTAAAAATATTTGTGAATACATGTAGCAAATATATTTCGAAAATGGAAAAACGTGGAAGTCGACAAAAATAGGAAATGAAAAACCGTTAAAAACAGGAGTTTTCATAGTAAATTTTTAAAACTCTGCTGTACCAATTACTGGCCATGTATGTATGTATGTATGTATGTATGTATGTATGTATGTATGTATGTATACACGTATATATGTGCAAAAGTAGGCCTATGTATCAACGTAGGCATTTATCTATATATGTATATGGGTCTAGGACTTTACCCCCGGCCCATTACCCCCTGCCATTACCCCCTGCCATTACCCCCCCGCCATTACCCCCCGACCATTATATATATATAATTTAATAATTATATATTATATAATAATAATAAAATTATAACAATTAATATAATATATTAATATTATATATTATACATATAATTATAATAAATAATTAATATATTTATTAGTGATATTAATTATTATTACATATTATATATTATTTTAATAATTATATTACTATATTAATTAATAAATATTATTATAATTCATTATATTATAGTTATAATTAATAATTATAATTATTATTTATAATATTATATATTATTAATTATAATTGTATAAATTATATATATATAATGGTCGGGGGGTAATGGCGGGGGGGTAATGGCAGGGGGGTAATGGCAGGGGGGTAATGGGCCGGGGGGTAAAGTCCGGATACCATGTATATATTGGCATAGCGACACGTGTATCTATGTATCTGTATGTGCACCTAATTAAGTGGAATCCTTATAGACACTTTCCTCTACTAAGCTGTTGGTGATAAGGACGGTGCGGATGATAACGAAATGATTTCATCGATCACAAAGACGATGATAGCGAAGACCAAATGTGATCACATTGAACGTGATATCTGCATTTAAGGTTTATTAGACGGCTAAAACGTGCCTGATCGAAGCCAATCTCATATTAATGGGCTCCGCGTGAAAGGGGACGATAAATCGAAGGCCTAACGGACCATGGCCATCCGATGGTCCCGGACGACGAGCCCACCCACCAGCCCTCTCTGCCCGGACGATCCCCACCAGCCCTTCCTGCCCGGACGATCCCACCCAGCCCTCTCTGCATTCCTCCTGCTCAGCTGCGCTGTTGAAAATCAATCGATGCCAGAATGCGGATCAATTATTCAATTTTTTCCCTCACTCAGGGTCGTCGTACGCCGATACATAGAGACACATTGGCACACAGACACACATACAGGCACGCTGTAAGTCAGGCGGTCTTATGGGGCGTGGCCTAATGTGGAGCAGTGGGCGTGGCCTGGAGCTGGGCCTCAGCCACGAAGAGAACCAGTCTTTGCAGATGAACGACACGGTCAGTGGAGAAGTCGTCGTTTGGAAGAGAAGGCAAACACTAGACGACCTCCTCTCGATACGACGACGTCTATCGGTAAGAGCTTAAATTGATCTGTCCAATGATGTTCAATAAGGGATAATCAATAATAGAAATATTAATGAAATAATAATAATAATAATAATAATAATAATAATAATAATAATAATAATAATAATAATAATAATGGCAATAATAATGGTAATAATAGTAATAATAATAATAATAATGATAATAATAATAATAATAATAATAATAATAATAATAATAATAATAATAATAATAATAATAATAATAATAATAATAATAATAATAATAATAATAATAATAATAATAATAATAATAATAATAATAATAATAATAATAATAATAATAATAATAATAATAATAATAGTCGGTAATGATAATAGCAATACTATTCCTACTACTGCTACTGCTGCTGCTGCTACTGCTACTGCTACTGCTACTGCTACTGCTACTACTACTACTACTACTACTACTACTACTACTACTACTACTACTACTACTATAATAATAATAATAATAATAATAATACTGATAATAATAATGATAATAATAATAATAATAATAATAATAAAAATAATAATAATAATGATAATTATAATGATAATGATAACGATAATAGGCCTAATAACAATAATTATGATGAAAATAATTATAGAACAAATACTGCCAACCTTCCTATGGCTGGCTGGAACATAATATAACGGGAATAAAATAACAATTAACGCTGGACCAGCGACTGTAGCTGCGAAGAGAATACAATTGTTGATACAACTGCGACATTTCTCGGTCTAATGCCCTATCGATTTGACATTAAAACGTCAACATTGCGGACAGCCATAACTAAGTGGTACGACCACAGTAGTTCCATTTGTAGTATTACCAATTCGAGTGGGCCGGCCGTAGGCACAGGCAAAGCAGGCAGTTGCCTGGGGCGCCAAGATCTAGGGGGCGCCATTTTGACAGAAAAAGTGTTTTAACAGATTTATGTTTTTCACTTCACTTTTCCAATTACATTATTTTCATTTGAAAATTTGGAACAAATTTAAAATAGCAGATTAATTATTGACTTCTTTGCACCTTTTCAAGTAATTCAATTTTAAAACACCGCACAAATTTTATTTTAACCACTGAAATTCAATTATTTCACGCGTGTCTATAGGCCTATCCAGTAGTTTGTGTCTGTAATATCTGATCCTGACAAAGTGACATCTTTCGACTGAAAATGTCAACGATTGAAGCAAATTGTAGTAACGGGAATGTAAAATTTATATGTGATTATTTGCTGACTGCCGAGCAGATTAATGCAGTTGCATTAATTAGGTTAATTATCTGTAAAAATATGTACATTTATAGTTTGATAACAGTTTTCTTAATTATATCTAAATCAATTGGAAAACTGTGGGTAAACGTGTAGTTTAACGTAGTAAATTATTTGCTCATTGAAGCATTGTTGTTTTTCATCAATCCAATTTCTACTTTGGCGAGAAGCCTTTTCATTGATTCAGCGTCCATTAGACAAGAATTCGTTTCATAAATCCAGCTTCTATTTTAGCAGGAATAGTTTTTCATCAATACAACTTTTATTTAATCAAGACTTATTTTTCATCAATCCAGCTTCTGTTTAAGCAAAACCCTTCATCAGGCCCACATCTATTTAATAAAAAAAATTATTTTCATCCATTCGACTTCTATTTAGCAAGAATTCTTTTAGTCAATCCAACTTGTATTCGACCAACGCTGAAACCCATGTAGGACTAATGGCGGCTAATTTACGACGCTAAACTAAACGTTTACCAAACCGTGTTTTAACGGTGGAAATTATTATTTCATTTTTTTATACAATAATGACGTAGGAATACATTATGAATACGTTTATTAAACACATGACAATAAAATTACGTCGCAATAGAAGTTGGATGAAAACTTATCGCGGCAAAATAGAAGTTCGATAAGAATCAGGTACGGCGGAACAGAAGTTGGATGACAATCAATTACGCGCAATAGAAGTTGGATGAGATTCGGCACCATGATGACTGCTAACGGGTGAATATTATTTCCGACGTTAAAACCCGGTTTTACTAATCAGTTTTATAGCTTTGATCTTATAAAATTAAAATTTTAATTAAAAAAATTATGTCAAGCCGTATGAAGCGTCAGAAATTTATCGAATGCTCGAAATTGTAAGAAAACACAAGAAACCGAGGTTAGTATCGAAATACAAAGAGGATGGCTATCCAACAGTTTAAACAACACTGAAGCTACTTCAGCTGTTAATGTTAGTGCCCAGTCATCATAAGCTTTGCCTGGGGCGCCATTTGGTCTAGGGTCGGCCCTTATTCGACCGCTGCATTATCGCGTATACAGGCCTACTAATGCTCTTCTTTTTTTCTACTGTGCACACTCTGCCAGAATGCCTACATGGGAGCTATAATATTGGACCGGTATCTCAAGTAATGCCTATGGAATTTCTGGCAGGGGATGAGCAACTGTCTTTAATTAATGATACGCAGCAAGAAAATATTTTAGTACCCCATTTCGATATTTACGGTTAGATGGAATTTGTTACTCAACATGTGTCAAAGAGCCTATTCGCCGTAGCCTGAGATTTGATGTATCTGACTAAGTGGATATTGATCAGGCTTATTCGACATATTACGAGTTTTGACTATAGCTAAGCTTCACTTGAATTGAATGCCATCGATTGACGCCTTTTTCATTGTTTGTAGCGGTGCCATAGAAAACAATAGAAGAGATGAGCTATTAGGCTGGATAGGAGAGGGAATCCATGGCCTAGGTTGTGCGGCTTGCCTATAATAAGGCAACACATTTAAAGCAGAGGCATGGCCGTTGTTGTTTTACCTCTCCCGAAACACGTTACTCTAACATTAGATGCTACTTTGCTAATTTTTATTAGTGAAAGAGATCTGGGAGTTTAAAGACACTAGCGTAGGGGTAAACTTGAAAGATAATTGATATTTACAGGAGTAGATAAAAATATAGGCAGACACTGTAATGCTATAGCAAAGATTATTAGGTAAATATATACACAGACAGATGGACAGATTGCTAACAACAGTCAGCAGGTAGGAATGTAACCTAAGAAAGCAGCCAGATAGATTAAAGTAGTGAACTAAATACTGATAGAATGGCAATGAGAGAAAAAAGTATCAGAGAGATCTATACAGACACAGGCCCTGCAATGATACATAGCCAAGAGCAGATAACTATAATACACAGAATGATAGCATATATAATGGAGGAGTGATCCCATTTCTAAACGATCAAATGGAATGCGATGGGCAACGCTTCGTAGCCTGGAAAAGCGTCGAAATGAAATTATCGCGGCAACAATTGCTCTCATTCAGCTCAACGATATCGCCGTGAAAATCTATTTTCCGACCGTTCGTCTCAATCGCCTCCGCCTCCGCCAAACAAAATAAGACGTCGACATGCATGGCTCTCCGAAGATACAACACTTTCCGCTTCCGGGCGCCATGTTCCCAATCATCATTCGTTATCATGTTTTTGATCGCGCGTCAAAATGCATTTCTTTGTTGAGCGAAATTTCGCCCGTCGTCTATTGCCGGAAGTGCGAAGCACCTCGGGGGAAGGACGGGTGAGCAGGGAAGCGTCTATGGTCGGAAGCTCGAATCAGTCTCTATTGATCTACTACAGCGATGTATGGACAAGCGCTGGAGTGTTGTATCGATTGGTCTCGATCGATCCGCGTCACTGAAATCCGGCGTCTGGCCAGAATTAGCCAGACTGTTATGGGCAACGGAGAACCAGCTGCGTCGGCTTAGCTACCACAAAGCCGACCTCCGTCATTAAAATCCCATTTCAGCTTCGACGTCTTAACGTTGTTGGAGGGCTTTCACCCGCAGTGAAAGGTGGCCATACAGTGCCTGGACTGTTGCCGACATTTGAACAACTTACTTCAGTTCCTTAGTACAACAAAATTGCCAATAGCGCACAGTAAAATGTACCGTCCATTACTTTGCCTAACCTACTCTAGGCCTTATAAATCTGCAAACAAAGCTATAAACTTATTGGGCCAAACGGGCTCTGTTACAATACAAGCCTATAGATTGGTCGCATTGGGCCGTTTTGCACCTTTTGTGTTGCTAGACACTCCACAGTCTGGAAGCGCTGTACAGAAGTTTAACGTAATCTATCGATATCACAACGTAGACCTGCCTTGCTTGACAGTTTTACTGAATGCTGACCATTAAATTAATTTATTTTTTAATCAAATGAAAGCTACCGGGATTCAAGAACGACATCCCAACACGAATGTCTTGAATTAGAAAGGTTGACTTTTGCCCCAATCGTCAAGCAGAACCCATAGGTCAGTCTCTATATCAACAATTTAATATCAATTTTTACTTAAATTGTAAGTTATAGACTATGCCATTAACTGGGATTGACAAAACGTGAAGCTATCCCTCAGCATGAGTTTTTATACCAAACCCTATGGTGGTCGATCACTTTTCGATCAAAACTGATGAGCTAACTTTCACTTGTACGGGGATTTTCTGCATTTGCAAGACTGCCAACGATTTTTGCAGCGTACCTTTTGAAATTTATATTGGAAATTTGACTATTAAAGCTTTTTTATACGTACACACTGGAAGATTGCAGGTGTTAAAACTGTCTGAACGTTATGATCAAGATTGGGGGTTTTGAAATGGGGGTTAGGAAACCAATGGAGCTCGTCGTTAAGTGTTAAACAGTTTCAACTTTCAAGCACTTTTAAGTTAAGGACAATGAATGTAAATGGTAATTTATGAAATATCAGGTATATACCTAGCGCCGACAAGTGACTGGCCTCAGGAACTAATGTGGATGATGGTGACTAGGGTTGTTGAAACTTCCCAGCTTGCTCACTAAAGTTTTTACATGGCTTATCGTTTACAAATTTCCACTTAAACTTAGACTTCTAAAGAGTATTTTATCTTTAAAGATTGTGGGTTGTCGGGTGTCAAAGTTGAACTCCAGGCTTGAAATTTTAGATCGAGACTGGGTTTTCCGAATTTTCGCCGAGTTATGATTCGAAGTTCCCAAGAAAATGTGGAATACTAATGAAAATCATTATCAACATAATTATGCTAGTGAAAAGCAGTTTTATGTATGAGGATCATGCCAGGACTCATAACTCAACGCTCTAACTAATAAACTTTTTTTATTACTGTTTTGCATTTATTTTTTTAATTTCATATCAGGTTTCTTCACATGTATTTTCAGTGTTTTAGCTGTGAAAAACCTGGGTCTATAATTTTAGATTGCCAAAGTACACGAACACAGGTCAGAAATATTGTTGTTTATTTATTGCAGCACAAAGCAACTGGCGACTCACGAGATATTTTATTTTCCAAATTAAATTTATTGACACAAAAGACAAGAATAAAAATGATCACAAAACGAAATAGATGTAATGGTGTATGCAAAAATAGAAAACATAATTTACAGAATCATTACCCTTTAGTTTAAAATAATGATTCTCAACTAGGGCCTACGTTTTGTAAATTCTTTTCGTTGATAGTTCTATGGCTCTTCCAAAGCACCATGCCTGTAGTTTTAAGCCAATAGGCTAACATATTTTTCTATATTTTCCATGCTGTAAGAGGCGGACTGTTGATGTTATGAAAGAGCTGGGGACCAAGACCTGAATCCCTCGACATCTTTTCAGATACTTAGCTGTCCAACCAGTCATTTGAGGATCTTAAACGATCCATTGGCTGTCTTTCCAGCCATACCATTCGCTAGCTCAATGTTCTTGATATCATCTAAAGCAAAAATAATTTCTCTACGACCTTTGTATTCGTTCGAGCACAGGGGACGATATTGCACGGTCAGACGTCTTTTTTACATAAAACTTTAGCTGGACAGTCAGCTCATCTGCGATCACTGGATGACACATAACTCAATTCTAACCTTGCAACCCGAGACAATTCAGCCCAAGCAGATATTGGTTTTCTATAAACTCGGTCTGTTTAATATAGAATGCATAATGGCGCGTGAGACAAGGTCAATGTCTCCTCCTCCAGCGGTATACGTGTCTCAATATTTGCGGAAATATCAGACAAAACTCGGAATATTGCATGTTTAATGCTCGCAGTTGTCATCTGCTTGTGTTCGAAAGGTTCCTCGCGTCCAACCAATCTCGCGTTAATGCGCAGCAGAGTCGCGGCCAAATAAATATCCTGACGTGCGATTTGTTTGTTTCGCCATTAGCAGAGGTCCGACATCTTGATTGATCGCGGGATTTCCGTTCCTAGAATAGCTAACGATAGAAGCGAGACCCGCTGCATACGTAGAATGTTTAAACAAGGAACGAATTCTGTAGAAATTAATGATAAAAATCGAATTTGCTGTCCGATTGGCGCTTTACTGGGAGTAATAAGGGCATTCTAAAGTGCAGGTTGTTTGGAAGACACTGCAACGCATTCAACGGTTGTTCAAACATTATGCAAACGACATAGGCTTACTGCGTACTTTTAAACAAGAAACTAAAAAATTCATCTCATATACGATATACCGCGGTTCATATGTCACTATTATATTTAGCAGTACATAGTGTACGATAAAAGCGTTACCATTCAGTAGGCTATAGCATGCATTTGAAAATACTACAATACAATACAATTAATACAACTGTAGGCTAGCCTAATTGATAGGGTCTTCCTTAAAAGTTCTGAAGTGCAGATTGAATCTGGGTAACGGAAAACATTAAAAACCACATACAGACTGGAAGAGGCAATTTTTCAGTTTGCAGCAAAAGATTAAGAGATTCGCGGACAGAGTTCCAGATAGAAGGACCAACAACTGTAAATGAACGACCGTCAAAACAAAACGTTTACTGAGAACAATAAACTTCTTCAGTAAGTGCTGGTCGAAGAGAGAACAAGCCTTTAACTGAGCTACGATGTGTAACCATTGAAAATAAGTAGGAGGGAAAATGATTGACATATTTTTAACACCTGAAGCTTGAAGAGGATACACTGAGATACAAGAATTTTTAGTGTAGAGAATTTGCTATATTAAAAATACATACATACATACATACATACATACATACATACATACATACATACATACATACATACATACATACATACATGCATGCATGCATGCATGCATGCATGCATGCATGCATGCATACATACATACATACATACATACATACATACATACATACATACATACATACATACATACATACATACATACATACATACATACATACATACATACATACATACATACATACATACATACATACATACATACATACATGCATACTTACACAATGCATACATATATGCATACATGTACATTGTACATCCATATATGCATACATGTACATACAAATAAACATGCTTACATACATACATACAAACATGCATACATGCACAGTTGCACACACACATTGTTGTAGTTTCAGTTTAACGACACTGTGTGATATCAAAGATCATTAACGTCGCCCTCCTTCATTATCCAGGCTTGGAACTGGCACTGTCAGAGTACGAACAGTGACGGAGTTACGCACACACATACTTACAATACACACACCAGTAGATACCCACATGCATGTATCCATACATACAGTCATACACGTATACAATACATGCATACATGCACACACACTTGCATACATACATACAGTACATGCATCCATACATACATACATACATACATATGTGCAATACAAACATACACACATACATATAAGCATACATACATACATACATACATGCATGCATCAATACAAACATGCATATAAACACACATACATACGCACATACATACATACATACATACATACATACATACATACATACATACATACATATATACATAGTTACATACATAAATACATGCCTACATGCACATATGCATACGTCCTCCGTACGTATACATGCAAGTACATGAGTGGATAGATACATTCCTATACATCCCCGATTCAAAGGCATTCATTGATGGTTCTCTGAGCGAGCATCATACCGTATACCCTGCAGTCAGTTTCGTCTTAATCTGTTGTGACCGAAGTCTTCTTCTGCGCCCGATGGACGGACGGACGAGTGACCGAAGTCACGGCAGGAATCGATTCGGTCAAATGGAGTCGACGACTTCGCTGGAACAAGATGGCGATTAATTCGTCCTTTTGTTGCGTTCCTTCGGTCAATTATTTACCGTATATCTCCTCCACTGGTCGTTATTTCAAGCAGGACGGTGGTGACCCCTCAGCGGAGAAGGAAGGGCACCGGTACAGAGACAAACTGTAGGGTCATGAGCAGGAACAACGCATAGGAGAAGAAGAACCGGAGAGAAACACAGGCGGGCAGACACGCAGGCAAACATGGATGGAGAGAAACATAGATCAAGGGAAAGAAAGAGGACGAAACTAATAAAGAGACCTGGAATGAGAGAGTAAATTACAGGAAGAGCTGGAGATAGCATGGAGATAGCATGAGGAAGAATATAGACAGATACACACAGGGACGCACAGAAGGACAGACACAGAGGCGCACACGGGCAGACTTAACACCGGCCGAGAGATAATAACCTTTGCTAATCACCGGCTTTGCGAGGACGACCTTGACAGTCGATCACGTGTTGTCAGTCATAAGCCGGACGTCACCGTTGTCAAGTGAGCGCTCCATTTCCCGTAGAGCATACATAGGGAAACAGGGAAACAGCGCTCGAGATTACAACAGATGCATGGCAGCAGCGTGCTAGGCATATAGAGTAACTCCATCTGGAATTGCTTTCGTGATGGGATCAAGAAATTTCTGGCGCTATTTTGATGGGTATATTAATGTATTAATGAGTATAATATTATTATGTCTTTGACTTTCGCACTTAGCAATGTCTTTAGTAATGATCATAGACTACTTAAATTACAGGACTGTAGGCGCTCATGCTCGGGACTTGTAACTTGGGTCCATTCTCAATTTACACTTTGTATCACAAAAAATGAACAAATAGTCCGATTTGCATGAACTCTTTTTTGTTCTATTTGTCTCGACGAGGGCTATATTGGGGAAAAATATTGACGCTAAATTCTGGATAATTCAAGGTCATTTCAAGGTCAGAAAAAATGAAATCTAGCAAAAATCAGAGAAAAAAAGGCCAGATCTCAGCCAATAATTCTTGAAATCAGCTAATTCTTTCTTGTGTTTCTCTTCTAGATAAGGGCTACCTGGGACAAGAAACAAGGCTATTAAATGTAAGGCGATCCAAGGTTATTTTAAGGTCAAAAAGGTCAATTTGAGAGGAAAATCAGAGAAAATAGCCGTAGCTCAGACAAATATTGTTACATTTTAATTATTCTTTTACCAATTCGCTCATGCCGACAAGAGCAAGACGACAGTACCTACAGGTTAAAATAATCCAAGGTCATTTCAAGGTCAGAAGGTCAAAATCAAAAGAAAATGACCATATCTAAGCCAAATGTTGTTTTATTTGATTGATTCTGTGTAATGGTCATTGTTCCTTGATTTTGACCTCTTTACCTTGAAATGACTTTGAGTGAACCCAAGGTCATTTGAAGATCAAAGGTCAACATCAAGGAACAATGACCATTACACAGAATATTGTTTAATTTGGGTGATTCGGTGTTATGGCAATTCTACATTTATTTTTACATTTTGACCTTGAAACGACCTTGGGTTACTTAAAGGTCATTTGAAGGTCAAAGGTCAAAATCAAGGAACAATGACCATTACACAGAATCACCCAAATAAAACAACTTTTGGCTGAGATATGGTCATTTGATTTTGATTTTGACCTTCTGACCTTGAAATGACCTTGGATTATTTTAACCTTTAGGTACTGTCGTCTTGCCCTTATCGGCGTGAACAAATTGGTAAAAGAATAATTAAAATGTAGCAATATTTGTCTGAGCTATGGCTATTTTCTCTGATTTTCTTCTCAAATTGACCTTTTTGACCTTAAAATAACCTTAGATCTCCTTATATTTAATAGCCTTGTTTCTTATCCCAGGTAGCCCTTATCTAGAAGAGAAACACAAGAAAGAATTAGCTGATTTCAAGAATTATTGGCTGAGATCTGGCCTTTTTTCTCTGATTTTTACTAGATTTCATTTTTTCTGACCTTGAAATGACCTTGAATTATCCAGAATTTAGCGTCAATATTTTTCCCCAATATAGCTCTCGTCGAGACAAATAGAACAAAACAGAGTTCATGCAAATCGGACTATTTGTTCATTTTTTTTGATAAAAAGTGTAAATTGAGGATGGACCCAAGTTCCAAGTCCCGAGGCTGAGCGCCTACAGTCCTGTAATTTAAGGGGTCTATGGTAATGATAGATGATAGTTAGTCGTGGCAATTGATAATCATGCTAAATGAAAGTTAGTCATGCTAAACTTTATAGCTAGTCATGCTAAATGCTAGCTAGTCGTGTTAAATAATAGCTAGTCATGCTAAATGATAGCTAGTCATGATAAATGGTATTTAGTCATGCTTAATGATAGTCATGCTCAATGACAGTTAGTCATGCTAAATGATGGTTAGTCATGCTAAACGATAGTCATGCTTAATTATGGTCATGGTCAATTCATTCATTCATTCAAAAATGTATATAGCGCGCCTTCAAGGTAACTAATGAGAACCGCGATAGTTAGTCATGCTAAATGATGGTTAATCATGCTAAATAATGGTCAGTCATGCTTAATGATAGTTATGCTTAATGATAGTCATGCTCAATGATAGTCATGCTTAATGATTGTCATGCCTAATGATTGTCATGCTCAATGATAGTCATGCTCAATGATAGTTAGTCATGCTAAATGTTGGTTAGTTATGCTAAATGATGGTTAGTTATGCTAAATGATGGTTAGTCATGCTAAATATTGGTTAGTTATGGTAAATGTTGGTTAGTTATGCTAAATGATGGTTAGTTAATAACTAACCATCATTTACCATAACTAACCAACATTTACCATAACTAATAGTTATGCTAAATGTTGGTTAGTTATGGTAAATGTTGGTTAGTTATGCTAAATGTTGGTTAGTTATGCGCTAAATGATGGTTAGTCATGCTAAATGATAGTTGGTAGATGTTAGTTACAAAAGTCGAACTTCGTCGTTTTGTAAGTAGGTCCCTATCTACTTATAACTTTGAATATTCATTTCGTCAGATGAACAGCTGGGAGCAGATTTTACCTATTTGTGAAAAGTGCAGAAGGAATAGGATACTATGCCAACGATAAAACTTTTATCGCTGACGCAGCAGACCTAATAACAGTATCACTGACAGAGATACAAGATATGGCATTGACACAGGTATAGCAATAACAAGCGTCAGTGACAATTACACAACTGCAGCCTATAGCACAACAAATAATGCTGACAAAAGTATGGCAAATAGTACTAACAAGGTAAATGGCACTGACAGTATTGAATAAATTACAGAAACGGCACAGGATCACAACGACTAAAACTAATAAGAACACGTGCAATATCCCTGTACAGGACACAGCATGCATACAGAGCGCTAAAACTAATGACATCGGGTGTAGCAATGGCATTAAAGGGATGTCAAAGTAATGACAGCAGACCGTGATCTTCTTTGTAAGCAGCCGACGCTGAGTAATAAAATTTCGGGGACACAATTTAACTCGTGCCGTTTTCATGCCAGGGAGACAATGTAAGAAATCAACGCGACGGGCCGAAGGGTCTTCGCTCACTCGATTACCAAGAGAACGGGGGACCAGAGCGACATTAAGCGTCCAGTCACCAAATGAATGCAGTGCAGCGAAACATGAAGTGCACCGAGGAGAGATTGAGTGCAGTCAGTCTAAATTGAGTGCAGCCAAGTGCAAAGGCGTTAAAACGCAAAACGCAATGAGTCTAAATCCCGAAAAGCGTAGGGGGAGCGATAGCAACAGTGGCGGACCCCGCTCGGGGTAAACGTGTATAGAGAAGAGAGGGGGGGTCCTTCAGAGAGAGAGAGAGAGAGAGGTGGGGGGTCCTTCCGTTCGCTGACCGGAAGTAGGATAAGGCTATCTGGAAAGCTAGAGCGACCCCAGCGGAGAAAATACTGACGGGTTCCGGGTATGGCCGACCGGAAGCGAATCTCGGCAAAGTGTTTTGGGAAGTCGACTGGAATTCTGGGTGCGTTTGGCCAGAGGCGTCGGCGACTGCGATGGAAGGGTTGGGTTGGGGGAGGGGAAGTGGGGGGAGGCTGCTGTCAGCGCTTCAGCAAACTCAGATGACGAAGCGACTACGCTTGAGCGAACCGCCTTAGGAGGCAAAAGCAGAGCTGCCAAAAGACAAAGAAAGACATAGGAACAGACGGACGGACGTAAAGAAGAGAGTCCGGGTAAGAAAAAGTAATGCAAGCAAACATGCACACGTGCACACAAATACATATAGACAGACATATATACATACAAACATACAGAAGTACGTATACATTACACATGCAAAAAATGCATATAGGGCCTTATATACACGAACGTACATACGCATAATATGTACACATACATGCATACGTATATATAGAGTAAAATACTGTATATCAAAGCACTCTAGCACACACCCACGCACACACACACACACACATAGAATGTGTGTGTGTGTGCGTGGGTGCTTTGATAAACAGTATTAAATCATGCAGAAGTACCAGACTAGATAGAATTCACTGATCTAGAGTCACATCACTGGCAAAGACAGTCAGAAAAGAAAGAAATAGCCAGAAAGAAAGAGAGAATAAGAGAGATACAGAGAGACAGAGACAGAGAAAGAGAAAGAGGGTGTGAGACGACCATTTATTATGTGGGTGGGTTAGCCTATTTACAAGAGCGTCGGTAACGGCTGCATTAAGGCTTTCGAATTAATAGACATTTGTTTGTTGTCGTTCACCTATAATAGATTAACATTATCTAGATGCATTGTAGACGACAATAGATAATAGCAGACAACTATGGAAGAGGAAATCCAATATTGCCTTCGATGTACGTCACCGAGGTCAATATTAGAGGATGGAAGTCGTTCGGTGTGGGCCTATAATACAGAGGCGTTCCGTCAGAGCCTTGTCGATAGTACTCTGTGCCGGATGTCTGCAGACTCTGAATCTTCCTCTGGGGAATATTCGACCTTTATGAGACTTCTCTTCATTCCATTAGAATCGATGAGCTGCAGCCGCTTCGATCAGACCGCATGAGGTCCCGCCCTCTCGCTCTCTGGTTCTATTTGGAATGTACAGCGATACAGTGTGCAGTTAGGGAACCAGTAGAGAAAGCTGCTTCCACCCTATTAGCTGTGGAAGTAATGCTACAGATGATTGAAATACAGAGACAGGAAATAGAAATACAAAAGCTGAAGGAGATATAAAGGAAATAAAGACACAACTAAGGCAAAATTATGGGTTTATTGGAAGGAGAAAAAGACAGGAAGCCGAACGTAGACGGCTGAAATATGCTGAAGTGGGCTACTTAGAAGCGAAGAGAAAATGCAATTGAAATGAAAGAAAGGACTGTTCAACCGATAAACTTCGGGAGAACAAGGAAAAGTTACATTTCAGTGTTGCATCAGCAACTGAAGCTCAGAGATAACAGGGAGAAGCAGGGTAGAAGAGAGAAAGAGGCCGAATTGGATTAGATTAAAAATTGATTGAAATTATTTAAAATTGAAACGCAGAAGCAACAAAATGGGGTAGAGAGGAGCGAATATAAGTTGAGCAAAGAGACAAAAAAAATAAAAGACGAAATCGGCATTGCTATGGAACAATGGAAACTAAGAAGGCAGATGAGGATCATGGAAATGTGGAGCAACAAGAGAGAATAGAGGGATAGAGGGAAATAGTGCAGAAACGATAGGAGGAAGGACAGTAGACTTGAGCAATAAGAATGGCGAAATCAAGACAGGAAGATAAGAAATTTGACGAAGGGAAGTCACCGAGAAAGGGAAATTGAAGAAAATTGGATATTTAGCGCAACAGGTTTTGTCCAGAAGGCAGAATCCTTGCGATTTAGCAAAAATTCTCTGTTTACAACTGTATATTGAAACAATCCTTTTAATAATTTTGATAAAACAAGTTTAAGTGAAATTGCTGCTACTTTTAATAACTCCGAAAGTTGGAAATGTTTTGAATCGTTTGAATTACGCCGATTATTATGACCGTGATCGTTTAAAAATGTATTTTGCCTTGAGACTACAGACCAAGGCTATAATAATTAAGTTAAAGACATGAAACCTTTACATTGTTTATTGCAAGGTTGAAAATGTGTCCATTTACTAGCCTATGTCCGTTGTAGGGAAGTAAACAAGATTGTGTGAAATTATATGATCGCAGGTCGCTTGAAGAATCTTTGCCACCAGGACGATAGGGCCATGCAGTCTGCTTTATCTGCAGAGGGAACGAAGTCTTTCTCTTCTGATGTAATTGCAGATTTAGTCTATGTTCATGTGAACAATCGTAGTGTTTTGCTATTTCATCTAAAACTGGCTATGAGAAAATGCAGTCACAGACTAATCCCAGTTTGCTTCATTTCATTTCATTTCAGATATTTATATAGCGCCCCTTCAAGATTTCTACTCAGAGGCTCTCCCGACTACAGCGCGGACACTGAATCAGAGTTTCACGCCGAAGCGCATGAGCAATTGCGAGTGAAGGACTTGCCCAGGGTCCCTACGCGGCGGCTTGAGGTGGATTCGAACCCGCAACCCTCCGGCTGCAAGGCACCGAACATACCCCTACACCACCGCGCCCCACGATTCAAGTTACCAGTTACCTAATAGCAGTTATTTACCAGTTACCAGGATAACTTCGTCCTTCTCTAAGCTCTACAATCCTCTCTGGTAGCATCTCCACCTCTTTTTCTCATCTTAAAACCTTCCTTTTCTCTCGGAGTACCTCGCACTGCGAGCGCTTCTGAAAGGCTTATTCTATGAGAAGCGCTCTATAAATGATCAAATTGTATTGTATTGTATTTGAACACTTGTTATAGCGCCCCTACCAGATTGCCCATTCAGAGGCGCTCCCGACTACTGCGCAGACGCTGAATCGGAGTTTCACGCCGAAGCGCATGAGTAATTGCGAGTGAAGGACTTGCCCAGGGTCCCTACGCGGCGGCTTTGAGGTGGATTCGAACCCGCAACCCTCCGGCTGCAAGGCACCGAACATACCCCTACACCACCGCGCCCCACGATTCAAGTTACCAGTTACCTAATAGCAGTTATTTACCAGTTACCAGGATAACTTCGTCCTTCTCTAAGCTCTACAATCCTCTCTGGTAGCATCTCCACTTCTTTTTCTCATCTTAAAACCTTCCTTTTCTCTCGGAGTACCTCGCACTGCGAGCGCTTCTGAAAGGCTTATTCTATGAGAAGCGCTTTATAAATGATCAAATTGTATTGTATTGTATTTGAACACTTGTTATAGCGCCCCTACCAGATTGCCCATTCAGAGGCGCTCCCGACTACTGCGCAGACGCTGAATCGGAGTTTCACGCCGAAGCGCATGAGTAATTGCGAGTGAAGGACTTGCCCAGGGTCCCTACGCGGCGGCTTTGAGGTGGATTCGAACCCGCAACCCTCCAGCTGCAAGGCACCGAACATACCCCTATACCACCGCGACCCAGTGGCGCGCAATACAATGCAATATATATGTATATGCCCATTCCATCAATCAGTGGCGTCTAACCCCCCCACCTGGAATGGGAGAACAAACCCCCACTCTGGCCGACTTATATAAAAGAGACTCAGAAGTCACTCATAACTGTAAATTAATATACATCAGCATAGTACATTACAAAAGTTACTAAAGGCAGCAACTGAAATAAGAAGTTATTATACTGTTAATGTTCATTAATACTGTGTTCTGACCAGTAACGACTACATAAAATAAATAAATTTCACAGCTAACAAAGTACCAGTCACCAGTAACCGGTAGAATGGAATAATAACTTTATTCTAAGCGTCTATGTTATATGCAATGCAATGGGTAATGGTAATGGTACAACATAAGCAAACAATTTAAAGTTTGCATCTTTATTCAAAAGAGTGTGTAGGCTACACGAATGTGCACCAATTCTATTTGAATTTAATATCAGTTTGGTAGGATGACTGCTCTCGAACAGCGGTTGATAAAGGCATATGAAACTGTGATTGTACGATAACGAATCAAAGGCTTTGATTCTTTATTGTACTAACCGCAAAGATGTTAGTATTATACAGTAGTTCTGTATTGCTTCTTACCAGCCTCAGTATTATCACAGTAGGGCCTAATAAGTACCCTAATCATGGCAATTGCAAAACAGACAATCAAGTTACAGTAGCCTATAGAAAAGTAAATCGGCACAGTTTCTCAACAGCCCTAATATCAGCTGTAGGCCTACTAGCTGCAGATTAACTGCTTTCTCAGCACTGGCGATAAGCTGCTAATAATAGTATCGCTAGGCATATTATGTATGTATGAGCACTTGTTATATTATCAGCCAAATAGCATCTTATATTGGCTAGTAGGCAAACAATTAACTTTCTTAATGCTACAGAGCTCTAATGCAGCGATTGCCTACCATTTAATTATGTGATGAACTTCTAATACAAAATGTTTCAGAAAAGAACAGGACACAGTCACACAGTACTTAAAAAAATTAAGCTAAATCAAAACGTGGTGGTGAATTTAGATACATAGAAAAGTGTAAAATTCTAAATTATTATAACTCACCACTAAGAAATTTCCCGTTGCTGGTAACCGAAATAAAATATTACGCCAAATAGCACTTAAGCTAATAATCCGAATTCTCCCCAGAGATTGTCTGTAATCTGTAGGCCTATAGACTGCCTTCTATAGGTGTCAAGAATTTCTGTTGATGTTGAATGTTGATGCTTAATGATTACAGTTACTCTCAACACGTACTAGTCAAGAAACAGTAAAATTCCCTAGTTTGTGATTATAATGAATATCACATTCAACAACCAGTTACGCCCCAACACTATACGACTGCACCTCTAGTACTGAAAGGCAGTTTTACAGCATACTATAGCTGCTCTTATCCATTACAGGGATCTGCTGGCCGGAAATCTAATAGGAAACATCTGTTATTAGCTTCATTAGCTTTACAGAGGGACCATGCACTGTTTGAAAATTGAGGAACCTATACGTGCACAGCAAGTGTCTAACGGGTCATTAGATATTTGCTACAAAGCCACCTTAATCATCTGTCGCCTTCATCACCTTCATTACCAAGCCGAAACCTCCCCACCCGTCATGGGGGGGGGGGTTCGGCTTGGCATCTTCAATAAGCGTGACCTGAAGTGATAAGAAGTGTGTTCAACCACTGATGTCTCTGAGTTGGAGGGATCCTTGGGTGTATTGGTCCGAAATAACATGTGTTTTCGATATCATGTATGATACATATTATATACTAATTTTCGTACTGCAGGCCGTTATAGTAACGGAAATCAACAACCCCCCAGTTTATGTCCAAAAACGTCAACCCCCACTTCTCGAATCGGTGGGAGATCGTTCTCCCAACCCCCCCATTGGTAGACGCCACTGTATACAATACAATGCAATAACTGGCCAAGCCTTGTCAGAATAAGCTGATAGCGGAAATACCAATGTAAAGAAGGGAAACACGAGTGAACGAAGACAAAGTAGGCCTAAGTTTCTACGACCGGAAGTGAATAATAAATCGTTGAAAAGAAGGAGGATGTGTTATAGAGTTCAGCTATTTATCAAACGTACGACTGATGCAGTACGATCAGTTCCTTTCACATTTTGTATAGACATTGATGCAATTGATGTATGGATATAATAGACGATGCACTGTTTTAGCAATTGAATATCTGAAATGATGCATATGTGGTTTCTTTATATTAATTTTGGTTTAGATTTGTTTATGTTGTGTAGCCGATAATGTTTTGTAGTAACAGTTGCAAATTCAAATACTTGAAGAGAAATTCATCTGAAACTTTCCCAACCTAACAAAGTGAATCAATGGTGGCTTATTTCAGAGATTTAAATCTCGGACAAGCACGGTCCGGACACGGGGACCTTTAAGTGGCGTGGCGCCCATTCAAACGGGCAGCGGTGAAGGATCTCATCCTATCAATTTATTGAAAAATTAGTAGGGTAGAGTCCGTACAGTCGCCATACAAAAACTGCACATTTACATTTTCTATTTAAAGGAACAGAATGATATTCAAGCGCTTGAGTTCGTTTCTAATGGATATAAAGAGAAGGATGGGCGCCGGTGAAGGGCTGCCACGCGTAAGATTGTTTACGTTGAGTATTCGCCAGATTTTGTGTTCTTTTTCTTATTATTTCCATTCTTCTTTTTATCTGGCAATACCACTTTCTGTAATGGGTTGCGGTGTGTCAACCTAGTGATTCATTATTAAACGAATATATATATATATATATATATATATATATATATATATATATATATATATATATATGCTGATGCATAAAAGTTTGTTATAGCTATAGTGGAAAGTTATATACACGTAGGCCCTATACGTTTTCTGTAACCCTTTACGGTGGAGTGTTTCCCTTCCCTCGGACTGACCCTGTGACCCGAGGCCAAGGGGTGCCGGCTTTCAGTGATACTCGTAAGACCGGTGAGCTCCTCAACCGATAAGGCCGTACATGGTCAAATAGTTTCTTATATCCAGCAGAGGAAGTGTAAGTCAGTATTGTCAAGCAGCAATTTTCTTGAAGAGATAAGTGGACAGACTCATTAAAGGCCTTTGACATGCATGTGCACAGATAGGTTATGGTTTACAGACAATTGCTCGCGAGCAGCTGCGAGCAGTACAATTGCTAGCCAGGTGAATTGCTCGAAGCATAGCAACAAATAATAGCGAGATTGGTTTAGCCATATTAGCAGTAACAAGAAGTGAAACACGCAGTAATATCAGCAGAATGATTGTGATCGCCAAGCCTATTTCTAATGGTCTCTCTCGGTATGTAAACGAGCGCCTCAGTTAAACTTCTTCGATTTATCACACTTCAAAACATCTTAGTCTTGCTGCTTTTATCTTTTATAAAAGCCTGACCGTTATCAAACAAATTTAGCTCTCTTTTTTCGCTGTTCAAGTATTGCTTTGCCATGTGTGGATACGGAGAGAGAAACAGAAATTATAGAAACATGGTGCATCTCTTAAAATCAGTATCGAAATCAGCACATTACCTATACCAATGCAATGAGACTTAGAGGAATTGAAGTACTGAGATATAGCCCTGGAAACAGAAATGCGTTGGTCAAGCATGTCTTTCAATCGTCATCGTAAACTCTACATTTTTAAAGCGCCTCTATATACAAGCTTGTCTTATTGGTGAAATGATCGACGGTTGTCCTTAGAGTGCAACATTCATTCCTCGCTTAACCCCGAACAGTAATTCATCAAGAAACGAGGAAATTCAGCCAAAATAGTAGGTTTTAGAATATTTTACAATAAAAGAAACAAAAGTGATGACATTGTTCATGTAATCATCAACATAGTTTCGATCCGAGTTTTATCTTTAACGAGGGTATAATGTTGTCGGGGTCCAACCGAAACGCCACATACCAGCTGAAAGTGGTGCGTAAGTGCAGTTGCAAAACATGGGTTGGTATAAATCAAATGTTCCGCAGGCTTTATCCATGGAGGGTTTTGCCGAGGCGACCTGAACAGTTTAACGGTCAACTGACGGCGTATGTCCTGGACAGACGCATCGCTCATTTTCTTTCGCTAGACGAAGCAAGGAAATTACATTGCAGTAGCATCCTCCACATTTCTTGGTGTAGACCTATATATTATAAATAAACAACTAATCTGGGACGAACATATCAGTCATGCATTAAAAAGCACTCAGGCAACAACTTATGTATCCTATACTGCATGGTGCATTGATCCGTGAGTTATAGACATGTTTTGGAAACATTTGATTAAGTAGAAAAGACTGCTATAACAACCTTTGCCTATTCATAATCCGTTACCATAAAAATAATAGCATACCACTAATCTTTGATAACTTTTTTATATATTGGCGGGCCATGTATATCTATTAAAAGGCAGTGATTGGCATTAAAATAATTTTTTAAGTTAAACTATAACTTTTTTCAACTAAAATAAAACAGTTTGACTAAAGTTGGCAACTGATTTTGCAGATGGGTTAACTAAATTAAAATAGTTAACGTTTTACAACGTTTTATCAAACTTGTTTACAAACCTTTTCACAATAACAGAGTTAAGTTAACTGCCATAATGCACAGCCTCAATGACAATTTCCCTTTCAAACTATGTAATGTGTATACTAGACTAAATGTCCTACTGCAGTTCTACCAAAAAGTAATGAAGACAGTTGCTAATGCAAACGATGATGCAATGCAATGCAGTTCACTTGACATTGAGTAATGAAACCAGTCTTATACTCATACCAATCATTGCGGAAGATAGTTGCGCAGTTGCTGATTTCTTTAGGTAAACTTTTCAGTTAATAACTAAACAATGTTACTTAAACTTTGGTTTTAACTAAACTATTTTTCTCCAGTTAAACTTCATCTTTAACTAAAAAAATTTAAGTTTAACAAACAGTTTTCAACTTTCTAGTTAACGTTTCCCATCACTGTTAAAAGGGATCTAAATTGAATTATCGAACTGGCAGGAGAAGTAAATGCAAAGTTTTCTTCAATTAGAAGTCCAAGTCTGCTTTTTTGGCATTATTGTTCTGTTATTTTGGCAGAGGTGCCATTTCTCAGTCACTTCAACGCTCAACTCAACATTTTAATGACGAGAGTGTAGCCTACTAAACGCAAGTGGGAAAGCAATGCAGCTTGTTGTTCAACTGTTAATCGTTCGGCCACTTGTCTAGCCTGCACAGTTGTTGGCCGGCAACCTTCAAAGTTATCAGTCATCGAAGGCCTATCTAAAATGATAGATGCTTAATATCTATATTCTGGGCACGTCCAAAACTTGGTGAATCTTCACATCTAGCCTGTGCCCCCAAATTCACTTTTACAATTTTTGCACTCTTAGCTGTTTTAATTGTTGTTGCTGTTTAATACCATAAAATGTGCAGACAGGAAACATACCCTAGTCCACTAGGTTGCCTGTATTATAAATTGCGTAGGGACAATTAGGCCTATGAAATTTTCTGGTCTATTGATGCTTAAGGTTGGTTCTAATGAGACCTCAACACTAAGCAGTAGCATTATAGAGATTCAATTGTGAACATTCAGATATCTTTAATGTATCTCTCTGTTGATTCAATAAACCAGTCAATCAACACGCCGCCGACATAAAGCTACAGAGTGCAAAGAAAGGAAATATTGATACAAACAGCAAACGAGAATGGAGAGAAAAAATGCAGCCAGACAGATAGAAATGGGAAAGAAAGAAGCGCAGAATAAATATGCATTGAGAAAACGAGAGAGTAGGAAGGATTCATAGAAAAGTCTTCCGTTAGGAATAACAGGTCAAGAAGATAACGAAAAAATACTACGAAACACGTAGTCAGAAGCAGATTGATGCTGGTTAGAGGAGAAAGACAAGCATGGGGAGAGATATGGGAAAAACTGAGAAGAGTTATGAAAGTTCAAACAGAGCGTAAAGCGTCGCGTATTGATTGCGCTGGCAGAACATGTGTGAAGTCTTGTGCAAACTTGTCAAGAAGACGCACTGGCCCGATCCGTCGGAAAGCAGATTCTTCGGCGAGTGGAGCGACGAAGACGGCGACGGTGGCGGGCGGCAGGAGGCTGGAGGGGGACCTGGAAGGGGCGACCGGACTGGCATGTGTCGCCGCCGCCGCCGACGAAGGCGTCCCTAGCAACGCACGTCCGATAATCTTTAGACGTCGATGGATGATCCAAGATTTTTCTTCGTCGTTCTGGCGACACAAGCGAAAGACAAATATGGACAGACGGAATTCAGAGCACGAAGGAGAACAGGAAGAGGAAGAGGAGGAAGAGGAGGAAGAGGCTGGACGGCGTCAGTGGATGAAAGTCAAGATGGATGGACGAACGGAGGGTTGGTTTGGCTTTTTAAATGGCGTTAGAAAGACGGGTTGAAAGAAGAACAGAGGAAGTGAGGAAGGAAGGGTGGATGGACGAATGGATCGATGGATGGATTGGTTGACCTCTGGGTCTGGAATTTGAGAACTATGACTGTAGATGTGTTTGTGGATAGATAGATAGATAGCTCAAGATTCTGAAGGGTTAATGGTGAATATATAGCGACTGGAATGCAGTTGGGCTTGATAGTACATGTATAAAACGGCGGAATGGTCTTTTTGTGGATGAATATGTTGTTCAGAGACATAATAAGTCTCTTGGTATACATCAGAGAGTTGAGTGATGTTTGGGGCATGGATTAACATAGCAAATAATTGCGGTAGCTTGTAGTGATGGGCAAAATTTAACTAAGAAGTTGCACATTTTTAGTTTAACTAAATTCTTTTAGTTAAGGCAGAAGTTTAACTAAAATAAAATAGTTTAGTTAAAACCAAAGTTTCACTAATATTTTTTAGTTATTAACTAAAAAGTTTAACTAATATGTTTTAGTTATTAGTAAGTAACAAAATCATCAACTATCTTCTACAATGATCGTCATGAGTTTTATTATTCAAGTCAAGTGCACTGCATTGCACGATTAGCAATTTTCTTCATGATTTTCTTGTAGAACTGTACTAGGTCTATAAGTCTAGTACACATTACATAGTTTGAAAGTGAAATTGTCATCGATCCTCTGCATTATTACAGTTCACTTAACCTCTGTCATTGTGAACAATTTTGTGAAAAGTTTGTTAAAAAGTTGAAAAAAGTTTAACTAAATATATTTAGTCTAGTTAACTTATTTACAAAATCAGTTGCCAACTTTTAGTTAAAGTTTTTTATTTTAGTTGAAAAATAGGTATAGCTTAACTAAAAAAATTAGTTAGTGCCTATCACTAGTAGCTTGTAAGCATAGCCTATGTTTCATGTTCATGAACATAAAACTGTGAAATGTAAGGGACAGTGTCCTTTTTACTGGAATCAAAGAAATTTATCTAAAAGTGAACGAACGTGGCATCGCAGATGTAATCCTAATATTTTAAAGTAACTAAACTGAGATATTGTCGTATAATGGCAATGTAGTCTCTTTGCGTGGTGCAGACAATTATTTCTAAGTGTTTGGGAGACATCCAGGTCATCGCTTATCAAACAGAATGATCTTCCGAACGCGTGATATTGAATAGATCTCTCGAAATACGTCAACATGGATCTCTCTCTCTCTGCATGTGTGCGTATGTGTATGTGTGTATGTGTGTGTAACTGTGTATGTATGTGTGTGTGTGTGTGCGTGCGTGTGTGTGTGTGTTGACCGCTTTCCAGAATCCACATGGAATGCATGGAATGATGGAAGTGCCTGGCGAAAATTAATGCAAATCATGTCTTCGAGATTCTCGCGTACGATTTTTCTCCATCAGCACTTTGGCATGAATTTATAAGCGATCCCCGTCGCCTGAATACGTCACAGGACGTTACTATGGCCGACCAGCAATACATGACCAGCATGAATTGCAGACCACTTACATCCGGTACGGGCCTATGTAGATAGACACTAAACTATGATTATAAAAGTATAGTCATGAATATGCATGAGATACAGTTGCAGAACGTCGTTTCTATGCCATGAGTGCAGCTATATAATGTAATGTTTGTGCTTATATAAATTCAGTCCACGGGGAGTCATACTTATTCCATCGCCTCTCCTTCATTCCGGGTGGTCGGCCGGTCAGGATATGTACATGGAAGCAATTTTGTAGGGAATTATGCAGGCCCGACCGGGGATTGAGACCGGGAAGCCATGGAAAGAGAGGCAGGGAGGGCGAGAGGCAGGGAGCGGGCGGGAGGCGGAGGTCTAGTTAGTCGGTGGCTCGACCGGCCGACCATAAAAATCCCGATCGCAGATATCTGTAGCAGATTGATAAGGTCTCGCCGGCGCTTTACATTTAGAGCGTGTCTTCATGTTTTCTCTGTTTCCTGTCTCAATCCCTCACTCATTCCCTTTCTAGTTTCATCCCTCTTCCCTTCCTCCCTCCCCTTTCATACATCCTCCACTAGCGTCCAGTGACTGCCCCCGGTCTCATGCCGGGCGCGGTGTTGTCCATCACGAAAGCCTAAAACGAGTGTGGCCTGAGCGATCGTTAAAACAGATAATGCCTGGCAATGAAACATGCTAACTGTAGCTTCTACAGGCAGGAGCTTATGTCTGCCTGCATGTCAGATAAAGACATAGTTAAATGTCTAAAATGTGCAATAGAGAGTGACGCGGGGAGACAATCTCGTCCCCATCCCCGCCCAGCAACAAGTAAGTCTTCCCCATCCCCGCTCCATCCCCGCATGGTTTGTCCCCATCCCCACCCCATCCCCGCAGGACGACATCACATTCCCCGCAAAAAGTTTACACCAATTCAAATTTAAAAAATAAACATGTTTGGCTTACAAAAGCTATTTGTATTGCTGACTGCATTAGTCTGTTATTATTTTATCGACAGTCTGCATTGACCAAGTCCTGACTGTTTCTGACTAGTAGGCTTCAGGAAATAAACAAATCTCCTTATCAGTTCTCAAGTTCTTAACATCACCCGGGTTTATTGCCGGCTCATTCCCCATTACCGCGGTATTACCGCGAGAGTAAAGCCCATTACCGCGGTATTACCGCAATTGTTGTCCCCATTACCGCAATTGTTGTCCCCATTACCGCGGGTTTTACCGCGGTAACCGCGGTTTTTTCCAGCGGGAAAATTTTCCATGTCACTCTCTAATGTGCATGCTTCAGTTACATGTACATGCAATAAAATGAATGCCTGTTTGGTTTGTTTAGTCACATTAGTGCCTGGTGATGGCGGACATTGGTAGTCACCATCCCCTTGCCGAGGTCACGGGACCATTGCAATGGACGGCGATCGGTTAAACTGACTTTAAAGCGAAACCGATTTGCTCTGCAAGAGGCGGTGGAGGGGAAAGGCAGTCATGGATGTGGTCCGGATCAGACATTCTGCCACAGCAGGGACAGAGGGGAAAGAGCGGGGCATATGGATCTGGCCATATTAAGATATTCCACGACAGAGAGACAGAGACCGACAAACAGACAGACAGACAGACAGAGACATAAGAGGAGAGACGCATAGACCTGTTCAGATGTTCCGACTGGGCTATAGCAGCTGCAGGAGAAGCGTAGGGTGTGTTAGTGTATTGGTGTGTCGTTTCCGATATATGTTCCGTTACGAATTCCCTTCTAATTCGTTGAATCGATTTTTTCGGCGACCATGTTCGTCGTCCTAGTCGCGCACTAAATCTCGTCGTTTGCCTCGCAACGTGCGTGCCCCGATCTACGCAACGTACTAAACGAAGAAGCGCCTATAATAGAGGGCGCCTGCCGGCCGCAGACTCCGTGGGCAGAACCCGGGGCAGGCAGCGAGGGATCGGCAGAAATGGAGGCGGATTTAGGACCGACAGAGGGATAAGGGGATGGCCGTAATGGTTCCTCTAATCCGGACGAGGCTGCTGCGGAGCGTGTATAAGTCATGGAATGACGACGCTGCATGGAAAGAGTCGTAGCGATTCGCCTGTAATTGAGTTTGCTCCAACTGCTCTTCAGGGGTCAGACCGAGTCGCCGTGAACAATCTGCAGACCTCCGAGCTGCTTACTTTCAAAACTCTGATTTGCATATTCATCTTTGTCATCGTCGTCGTCATCGCATCGTCATCGTTATCGTCGTCATCGATGATGATAAAACTGCTACAAATATTTATCTTTACATTCAAGGTAATTTTAATTTATTATTATCCGCGTCGAATGATGATGATGATGATGATGATGATGATGATGATGATGATGATGATGATGATGATGATGATAATAATAATAATAATAATAATAATAATAATAATAATAATAAATAATAGTAATAGTGAGCGGCCGTTCCAGACCCCACGTCTTCGGACATAGTTTTCAGAGCCTGAGGGAATAGAACTACCTCGGGCAAAAAAATAGTAGTAGTAGTAGTAGTAGTAGTAGTAGTAATAATAATAATAATAATAATAATAATAATAATAATAATAATAATAATAATAATAATAATAATAATAATACCTCGGGGCAAAAAAAATAATAATAACAACAACAACAACAATAACAACAATAACAATAACAGCAAAAGCAACAAAAAAATAATAATATTATTACAACTACTACTACCTCTACTACAACTACTACCTCTACTACTACCACCACACCACTACCACCACACCACTACCACCACACCACTACCACCACACCACTACCACCACACCACTACCACCACCACTACTACTACTATTACAGCTCGAGATCCCAACAGTGTTCGTGTGCGGGGTACGACATGGGGAGTCGTAGTTTCGATTAAGGTCCACAGACAGATAGACTAGACAGCGAATGGGATAGAAACCTGAGTCCTGGAAGAAGGCTTACCCCCCCCCGCCAGCTTGTCTCATTCCCTCATCCACTCTTCCACTTACGCCAATCACTGGAAGTCACACCGTCCAGACCCTTCCGCTTTCCCTCCTACTTTCCATTTCCTCTTCTGTTTCCATTCTGCTCTCTCCGTTTGTCCCTCTTTCCATCAATCCCGCGCCAGTACACATGTTCCTTCCCAGGCTCGTCTATCGCGATAGCAACCCTCGCCTCCAAAGCCATATTTACCTAACACGGTCGAATTACTGCACAATCGCCGCAGCGTCGTCGTTGCCATGCCAACGGCCTCCTTCTGCTCGCTAGATGGCCGCTGAATATATAATAGTTGGGTGGCAGTCGACAGATGACGCTAAACTCCGTCGCTTTTATGAATATTGATAAAGATCTCACGCAACGCGCGGACCATAGAACGGTCATCACAGATAACCTATCCGAGTCCGTGCACTCCAGCGACGTCCATTCTCAGCCGAATGCCCGTGCATTCATTGCATTCTCCTCCCTCCAGGGTTCATCTGACTCCCTTTGCTGCTCGCCATCTGTCAAATTTGTGGACTGCATTCCATTGGAGCTTTGTTGACACTCGGTATTTCAGGTTGTTGTGCATTTCGTAGCAATGAGGAATTCTCCCTTCGTACATCCGTCATTTCAAAACTAGCAATTCACGCTGTCACGCCCAAACTATTTGAGACCGATATTTATGTAAATTTCGCGTGTTCAGTGTTGCCGTGAATTGACTATAATAGTTGGTAAGGGCTCGGAATTTGGTGGTTGGTTTAGATTTCGAGTGCGACCGAGAGCAGGGAATAGCTTAGAGTAGTGATGCCTGAGAAGGTCATAAAGGTCAGTGGCTGAACTGCCAGTCAGTTTTTGACTGCTTTTTCTCGCCAAAAGAAAATAGCATTTCCTAGAAATCTAAGTTATAGACGAATAGGACGATACCAGCTCCATTATACCTAATGAGAGACGAAAGGCGGCATAAACGGGTGGCCAACTAGGCTCAATGCCGAGGTCGAGAAATGAAGTCGTAAATACGTCATGACCATTTTTGGTAATCTCATTCACGTACAGACGAGGATGTGTCAAGATAAGCAAGAAGTGGTCCAATTTACCATTGAGGCTGGGTGCACGCTTTCGAGTGGTTTGAGTTGACGATGGAAGAGAAATTATTTAGATTTGTTTCCTGGCGCTATAGAAAACCTCTGACTAATTAGCAGTAATCCATCAAAATAGAAAGCAATTGAGCCCTAAAGGACTGGTTCTGATTTGTACTGCAGGGTCAAAGCGAGTGCATTGAGAGCTGCCCTTTTGTCCGTTTTATGCTATTGGCTGATCCTTCAGGCCGCCCGCGAGCGTCGTTTTATCGGTCAATTATGAAACAGCTCTGTCGACCAAACGACGCAGTCGCTCTTATACGGTTTACCGTATTTCTCGGAAATTTCGCCCCGCGACGCAACATTTGTCAGCATCTTGACAACGTTATCTCGTGTGTGCATCGCAGTGCGTACAACACCGTGTGTGCATATCACGGTGCAGACGATAGGTCTAAATAATGATTTAGTAAAGCCTGCGATCTCGTTATTCGTGCAATTAGGCCTATTCTGTCTTTTTTCCTGGCTAATCTAATGACTCCTATAATGCTCAAGACTGTCAGACTGTCATTGTGTCAGACTGTAATACATTCATTCATTCATTCATTCATTCATTCATTCATTCATTCATTCATTCATTCATTCATTCATTCATTCATTCATTCATTCAATCAATCAATCATTCATTCAGTCAGTCAGTCAGTCAGTCATTCAGTCGGTCAGTGAGTCAGTTAATCTGTCTGTTTGTCTGCTATGTTCTTTCCTCCTGCTGTTTCACTTAACATCGTTTTTAAAATTACAAAACTTATGCTGCGCTAATTCACGTCAAAATGACGTATGAGCTGCAAGGAGGCGTATTGTGCTGCGCATAGTTCAAAGCGTAGTGCAATATGTCTAAAAAGACATGATGCTGTCAGTCGCAAGAGGGAGAGTATTGAGCGATTCGCAAAAGGTAGTTCCGGTGACAGGCTGTTCATGGTATTGGTGATGCTCTTTCTGGCAATGAATACCCTTCGGTATTGGCTCTATCCCAAAGAAAATATTTAATTCGTTTCCCAATGCGCTGGCCCGTGCTAGTATAGGCTATACGTAGACTTTCTATTTGGTTTACAAGCCGTGGTAGTCCCACGGTGTTTGTGTGTGTGTGTGTTTGTGTGTGTGTGTGTGTGTATGTGTGTGTGTGTGTATGTGTGTGTGTATGTGTTTGTGTGTGTGTTTGTGTGTGTGTGCTTGCATGCTTTGCTGTGCTTGATATTAGAAACGAGGTGTAAGAGAAGAGAGCAGAGAAGAGAAGAGAAAAGGAAGGACAGAACTAGACAAGAGAGGACAGGAGAAAATAAGACAGGACAGAATAGGAGAAGACACAGCAGGACAGACGAAGAGACGACAGTATACAGAACAGGAAAAGACAGAACAACAGAAGATATATAAGAGAACTGGAGAAGACAGAAATCACAGAATAGGACGAGATAGGAGAAGACAGGACATAGGAAGAGAGGATGGGACAGGGGAAAAGAAAGCAGGTTGGGAGAAGGATAAGGTAGGATAGAAGAAGATAGGAGAGGATAGGAAAAGACGGCACAGTATTGGAGAGGAGAAGGCCGGAAGATGAGAGAAAGGAGCCAGGAGAAGAGAGGAGAGGAGAAAAGAGGACAAAACAGCAGGGGCGTCCATCCCCCCTTACGCCTATGAAGCATTCCCCCTCTTGTCATCAGATTGCCCCCACGACTACGGCAAACGAGAAAATCTCGATAATCGAAATTTGAAACAAAATTTTACTGTTGGATTCTTTAACTTTTAGTTCACTAATCAAGCGATATTATGCATTATAAAATATGAAGGCTTGTTCACAGACAGAGGCATATCGCCATAGCGGCCAGACAGTACTAAAAGTACATCAGTACTAAAATTACAATAGGTGCTTCTTCATAGCAGCAAAGTGAGTAGCCAAGCGATCAACAATTTCGTCCAATTTTTGTGATAGAGTATAGTATGATGTGCACTACAACACTGGATACGGTGTTCACAGGCTAATACTGTCAGAGGTGCAACGGGCAAGTGCAATCCATGGTTGACCCCAGTCGATTTTTCACAATGCGGATGCGACTCATTACTCACTCAGCTGAGCAGCTGGTCGCTGCAAATGAGATAAGGATTTTGTACAAGCTGGCGAGCGTGGGATAGCCTGAAAATTGACATTCACACATAACTGCTATAAATCCACTATAGGTCAACAGATGTGTATTTTGCTCGTCGTCATCGTCACTACCCGTGCCTGCATTATCTATTCTAGATGAATCAGTTCAAGTTAGGTTGCACAAGTTACACAGGTTAGCTACATTGTCTGTCGGTACGTTATCCTGTTATCAAAGCAACTTCCTTATCGTACAATGATCCATTTCTTCAAAAATACCTAGTATGTATAATCGTGGAAACGGTCCTGTATTTGACAAGCAACCGTATCCAGTGTTGTAGTGCACATAAAAACGATAGTGGTCTGTGCTACTGAGCACCAGATTTAGACCAACTGTCCTTTACTCAGTTTTCTTGTCATGTCGCCTGGGTGATCGCCTTGTTCGATGAACCGGAAAGTTTGCATCATCATCATGAATCGTTGCAATCGTTGTGCTTCTGCAACTAGAGACTAACATGAATGCTCATCTGATCAGTTTCAGTTTCTGACTGCACTGACGTATCAGCTGAGCCGCATCAAATCAAAAAACAAATCGATTAATTTCTAAAATGGAAAAACTTAGGAGAAGTTTAGTGTAATAAACAAAATTTCTTCGCCCCCTGAAAAGGCTATGAAGATTCCTCACCGATTTCTTTAATCAAACGAAGGGCTTTCTTTGCTGTATAGCCTATGCCTACATGTATATCGTACACGACGACTCATTTCAGCGCAGGTATCGATAACCGTCAGATATAGCTGTTTTTATATAAATGCTTCATTCCTCCCATAGGATGGACACCCCTGCAAGACAGGACAGGACAAGAGAAGACAGGACTGGTTAGGAAGATAGAGGGCAGGCCAGATGAGATAGGACAGGAGAAAACAGATAGGAGAAGATAGGGCATGAGAAGAGAATATCACACGGGATATGACGAGAGGGGAAGACGGTTTGCCTGTAGGCCTATAGTTCTTTGTATGAACGTGGAGAAGTAAGCAATAGCAAGTTGCAGAATTTTGAGTCACCTTTTGCGGAATTATATATAGTGACCAGTCAGTAAGGCACTAATTTCGAGGAAGTAGCAGAATGTAGTAGGCTACATATGTTCTTAATATAGGCTTAAATGCCTTAACAGAGTCCTGCGCACGGCTGCCCGCCTTGTGGGCCGCATCCCTAAGTTCTCTCGAGTCTCCTGGTACGTGTGGGATGTCCTCCATTGGCTCCCCTATCCGCAGCGCATTGCCTACCGGGTCTCTGCATTGGTCCGGCGCTGCGCTGAGGGCCTGGCTCCTCCATATCTGCGGGAACTCTGCTGCCCTACTGTGACTGTTCCGCGTCGTGGCTCGTTACGCTCAGCGGTGCAAGCAGAGTTCCTTGTCCCCGTGCTCGGACTGCTATCCGACAGCGCCGCGCCTTCTCTGTGGCTGGCCCGGTGACCTGGAATGGGCTTCCGGTGGCACTGCGTCTGACCTCAAAAGGACACTCTGCTCAGTTCTTCTCTAGCCTTAAGACTGTCCTGTTTGACCGAGGCTGGGCTGGGAGCGCTCCTGAGTAGACTGTCTTGAAGGGGCGCTATATAAAACTACTGTAATAATAATAATATATTATATTATTTGACGCTCTAAAATATTAGCAGGGAATGCCTTCCGTTCCTTTTAATTAGGCCAAATGTGTGATATCTTTGTAGGTTCTACTAACGCAAAGTGCATAATTATTCCAGTCTAAAGATGGTGTCCTTGCTAACAGGGGGACTTCTTGGAAACCCGCTAAGTGGTGAGTATGAAAATGTTTTCTTCCACTTAATAATAATTATCTTAGCGGCATTTACCTAAACGAATTAACGGACACCCATATGTAAATAACCAATTCCCTTCCTCTATTCCAAGATATATGAATGAGTGTGTATGTATGTATGTATGTATGTATGTATGTATGTATGTATGTATGTATGTATGTATGTATGTATGTATGTATGTATGTATGTATGTATGTATGTATGTATGTATGCATGCATGTGCATGCATGCATGCATGCATGCATGCATGCATATATATATGTTTGTATGTATGTATGTATGTATGTATGTATGTATGTATGTATGTATGTATGTATGTATGTATGTATGTATGTATGTATGTATGTATGTATGTATGTATGTATGTATGTATGTATGTATGTATGTATGTATGTATGTATGTTAGGTTATAGGTTACATGCAGAAAACGGTAATTGATTGTTATTATTATTATTATTATTATTATTACAGTAGTTTTATATAGCGCCTCTTCAAGACAGTCTACTCAGGAGCGCTCCCAGCCCAACCTCGGTCAAACAGGACAGTCTTAAGGCTAGAGAAGAACTGAGCAGAGTGTCCCATTGAGGTCAGACGCATACATACATACAGATTGGTTAAGTAAGCTCAGCCTTTTTACCACAGACTTTTACCAGACTCTTTATGCAGAGACATGTTGAAGGACATTTGTATAACGTCTGTTTCTGACTTCGACGAGACAGGAAATCAGTGTGTCGAGTTTATATCGAGTTTCTATGGATCGAACGAAAAATGCCAGACTTAATCGATTTCGAAAGGCAGCGCTCAGCTTAGCGGATCAATAGCAGCGCTGAAGCAACAGCCCTTCACGGACGCAATCAAGACACGAGTCATAAAAACTTGGAATAGAGGAAGGGAATTGGTTATTTACATAGACAGTCAGTAACACAGACAGACAGACAGACAAACGAACGCAGATATACAGACATATGCACATATAATTCACTCACTCACCCATACATACATACATACATACATACATACATACATACATACATACATACATACATACAGTCATACATGCATACATACATACATACATACAGTCATACATACATACATACATACATACATACATACATACATACATACATACATACATACATACATACATACATACATACATACAGTCATACAAACATACATACATACATACATACAGTCATACATACATACATACATACATACATACATATATACATACATGCATACATGCATACATACATACATGCATACATACATACATACATATATACATACATACTGTCATACAAACATACATACATACATACATACATACATACATAATAAGAATTATATATACACACATACAATACATATATACATATATATATATACATACATACATACATACATACATACATACATACATACATACATACATACATACATACATACATACATACATACATACATACATACATACATACATACATGCAGTCATACAACATACATACATACATACATACATACATACATACATACATACATACATACATACATACATACATACATACATACATGCATGCATACATACATACATACATACATACATACATACATACATACATACATACATACATACATACATACATACATATATACATACATACAGTCATACAAACATACATACATACATACATACATACAGTCATACATACATACATACATACATACATACATACATACATACATACATACATACATACATACATACATACATACATATATACATACATACAGTCATACAAACATACATACATACATACATACATACAGTCATACATACATACATACATACATACATACATACATACATACATACATACATACATACATACATACATACATACATACGCAAATACATATATCTGCTTATACAAACATACATACAAACATGCATACATGCCTACATACGTGTGTATGGATATACGTAAAAGACAGACGTAAATTGGCCAGCTTTTCCATCGAATGGATGACGGATGGATCCGGTGGAGAAGGCGACGTGTTCCAGGATACCACTTCCAATTTCCGACGGACATTTATTTCCACTGGCATTCGATCAGGTTCCCGTTTGTCGACTGACATGATAAAATTGGAATCCTCTATCATTCCTCCGCAGGGCTTTCCTCGTTATTCCACCGCTACTATGCCATCCTCACAATTATATCTTCCTTCTATTTCACTCCGTTTCCTTTCCCTTTTTCCTATTCTTCCTCCTACCGTCTTCGATCTGTTTCACTCACACTGCTCCTTCTTCTACTCTTCTTTCTATTGGTTCTTTTCTCTACTCCCAATGCCACTCTGCAGTCTCCTCCTCTTCTTCCTGCTTATCCATCTCCTCCCTCTTCCTCCTTCTCCTTCTCCTCTGTCCTCCTCCTCTCCTATTTCCTGCTCTTAGTAACTTTTCTGCACGTTTACTTCTATTTCTAATCTTCTTCTTCTGTAGTCTTCCTTTTACTGTCCCTCCGCCGGTTGCTTTTCCCTCTAGCTCCTGTTTTATTCTCCTCGTCATCATCCTTCACCTATTCATTTTTCTCTGTCTTACTCCAGTTCCAAGAGCTTTTTCTTATAGGCCGTACTCCTGGTTCTCCTTCTCATTCTCCTCTTCCTCCTCCTCCTCCTCCTCTTCCTCCTCCTCCTCTCTCTCTGTGTCTCTTTCTGTCTCTCTGTCACTCTCTGTCTGTCTCTGTCACTCTCTGTCTTTCTGTCTCTGTCTGTCTGTCCGTCTGTCTCTCTCTGTCTCTCTCTTCAATTCTATCTGACAACATCTCTCTCTCTTCTTCTTTACCTTCCTCGCAGGGTTCCTCTCTGCTTCTTCGTTTCTCTAGTTTCTGCTCCTGCTAGTTAGTCAGTGATGGACTGATCACCCGTTCCCTTTCTCCGTTTGGGAGCGAAATCCCATTCCGATTCACGCATCGTTTATTTGTTCTGGACTGCGATCGGCGACATCATCATTCATGCGAGGGTTATGAGGCGCACGATTGGTCGGTCAATCAATCCTCCCTTCCCCCACCCCCACCCCACCCCCTCAGTGGAGACTCGGTCCTCAGCCCCACACCCCTCCCAGTGGCGACTCGGCCTTTGGCTGATCGGGCGAACCCTTGGCAACATTCGCCGCAAATCCTGAAAAATGTAAATGGCACGGACGTCGTTCGCCGTTCACAACGACCCCCACGCGGCGGGAGAATATGTGTGGATCTCCACAGGTCTGCCTGTGGAGACTGCCCACGGTGTCTGTCTGTCTGTTTGTCTGTCTGTTTGGCCGTCAATGTCGTGATGCCTCGGATGAAACAGTGATGATTAAGGCATGCGTGTAAATATGAGCAAAGGCCAACGGTAAAGGTTAGTTATTTGGCAGCGCCACTGATCACACGCCTCTGCGTATAGACCGACCAGAGCGAAGCCGGTTCCTGCTGTCCAATGATCACTCGGCTGAGGCGAAAGCATCAGTTCAACCTGACAGCCTTTCCTCAAAGAATAATACACGGCTTGACAGCAAACATGATGCACTGACAGTGAATTGAAAGCTAACTCAACTACCCATATGCCGCATATCCAGGCACCCCTGTAATGAATTGTGTAGACTTATTAGGCTTGCTACGGTCTATTCGATCGAGTCGAATGCAATGATCGATTTGACTCGGCCGACGATCGACTCGATCGACTTCGTCGACTAGTCGATATCTCGTCGACTCGATCGAATTGGCAAATAAACGATCGACCTGGTGGACTATTGCCAACTTGGACTGTAGTCTCTTTGCCAAAATTGCTAACGACTGTTCCATTCCTATACGTATATTCCAGTACCTAAATTACTCAATTTCCTTAGACTGTCAAACTGTAATTGTACAGGTAAGTAAAATTTAAGGTATTATAGGCCTAATACTATCGTGTGTGGTTGACTTGTATGTAGGCCTATTAGGCTAAGCCACGATGTCGCCGTTGACCCGATCAGCTAGGCAGCTAGACTACGAGGGTATCTCCTACAGTACGGTACATAAATTAGTACCAGCTCAACAAATAAGACGGCAGTAGAGGACACGCAGTGTCTAGATGACTAGGTTACAGTTCAAGAAACTTGAAACTGCTCAAGATTACTGAAGTTGTAACAATAGTAGTCTGCAGTGCTTACTACATAGGTTAAGGTTGGAGGCTTGGAGTATCTTGGATGGTTCTGTCACAGTTCAGCAGAAGCTAAACAGAACAGAGAAACAAAACTACCCCAGTATATGACAATTATAATTATTACAATTATTATTCATCGTCCGAAAACAATTTGCACTGAACTTCAAACAGGTTAGTAGGGTAGTTGTGTATTTACACAGCATTACGTCATTATATGCACTGGCTGCCTATCTCTCATCGGATCACATACCGCACTGCTGCTGTAGTTTCTCGCTGCGTTCTTGGCTGTGCTCCATCTTACTTGCGTGATCTTTGCCGCCCAGTGTCCGACGTTGCAGCGCGTCGGGCACTTCGTTCTACGACGAGGGGTGAGCTCCTAGTTCCACAGGCACGCTTGGCTATTAAGCAGTGCCGAGCTTCTTCGGTTGAGACCTTCCACCTGGAATGACCTCCCGCTTAAGCTCCGCTCTTTCCTTGTGAGCCATCCGGCAGGGTTCTACAAGTCCCTCAAGTCTTTTTTCTTTAGTCGTGGCTGGACCGGGAACGCTTCTGAGTAGCTTCTTGAAGAGGCGCTATATAAATGCTCTGAATGAATGAATGAATGAATGAATGAATGAATGAATGAATGAATGAATGAATATCATTTGGGTCATTTTGTGCCGTAGCAGTAAAAAAGTAAGTGAAATATTTCGTAGTCGAGTCAAGGAAACGCAGTCAAAACAAACGATCAGAAAGAGCATTCCAAAGAGAGGGACCAATTGAAGCAAAAGTAAAACCATCTCAAGTTTTAAATGGTGAAAACAGATTGAAACAGATTTCTCTCGTAGAAGAGGTATCATTGGTAGTTTCCGCGTAATTGACACCCAATTACAGCAACAACAAACTTTTACAAAGTTTGCTTCCTGATTATGATAGACAGCTTGAAGCGGAAAACAAAATAATTTCAGATTGACTGTATCACGTAGGAATTTCGAGAAATATGGAATTAACGCTTTGAATGCATCGTGTTTTATCTCACTATGTTGCTGACATAATAATAATAATAATAATATCTTTTCTTTAATTTAGCGCCTGACAAACGCACTGCGCTGTACATTTACATGTCATGCAATTGAAACAATCTTAACTAGTTAACTACTAACAGAACAGACAGCCTGTAATACACGGCGCTAATAGCAGCCTACAAAGCAAATCCGCCCTAACGGGGCTCGAACTCGGTACCTCTCGCACTCTTCGCCAGATGTTATCCAACGCGCCACCGGACCCCCCATATATAATATATATAATAAGATTTAATAACCATTAAACTGATATTAAAAATTAAAAGTGAAAGATTGAGAATCTCATGTCAGATTGCAGTGCTCTTTTCTGTTTGTGTCTTTATCGTGTGGTTCTACAAGTCCCTCAAGTCTTTTTTCTTTAGTCGTGGCTGGACCGGGAACGCTTCTGAGTAGCTTCTTGAAGAGGCGCTATATAAATGCTCTGAATGAATGAATGAATGAATGAATGAATGAAATCTGTTTCAATCTGTTTTCACCATTTAAAACTTGAGATGGTTTTACTTTTGCTTCAATTGGTCCCTCTCTTTGGAATGCTCTTTCTGATCGTTTGTTTTGACTGCGTTTCCTTGACTCGACTACGAAATATTTCACTTACTTTTTTACTGCTACGGCACAAAATGACCCAAATGATATTGCGTGTGCTCAACTGAGCTAAAAGTATATTCGTTGTACTCAGCATCAGATGCTTTGCGTTTCAGTGTACAGAAATAGTTGACCAGCATTTATTGGTCCCAGTTGCCCGGATTTATTGGTCCCAGTTGCCCGGATATTGCTTTTCCATCGTCGCAGTGTCCTTGTGAAAGCTTTCGCCATGTTTGTCACTCACTGCACGAGGAGTAGCAGAGAAGAAGTAGAAGTGTAAAAGCAGAAAATGAATCTGCAGAGACGTTTACAATTCATGGTTTTGTATTCATAAGCACGTTGTAAGCCGGCGGGACGTAGTTTGGTACTCTATAGTTGCCAAGAAAATTCTGAAAAACATACCTGGAGGCTTACATGCGATTTTTTCTCGCCCAACTAGCAGATCTTAGAAACGCTTGTCATTGCTGACGGGTGTCTGATATGTGGCGCAACAGAAATGCCTTTCTTGATCTTGGCGTCAGTTATCCTTGAAAATATCGTTCTCAGATATCGAAATCCTTTACTTTTCTTGTTTATCGCTTATCCAAAATTTCTCATCAGTCCGATTTTTACCTGAAGAAGAGGCAAAGATACCTTTCTTGCAAAAAAGATATTTCTTGGCGAAAATGGTTTAGGTATCGCACCTTTCTGTCCTGGAATCAAATGTTTACGGGCCGTTCGTTTTTTTTTTCTATGTAATGAGACGTTTGAAAATGTAATAGCAGTAGGCCTAGCCTACTTGGTTTATCCTAGTAGCAGTACAATCACTTTTAGATCACCGCAGATGTTTCAGTTGTAGTTGTACTGCATTTAAATAACAGTTCCTTGTTTTAAATGTTTCTTTCGTGTGTACTGCACAGCCAATAATTGGTATTGAAGGATGGTTCACCAAAATACTTTGAAGCAACACAATAATTTATTCTGATGTAAACTTTTCCTTCCGTCATTGGTACTGGCTTTCTGAAATTAAATAATACTGGCTTCTCTGTGATTCTTTTGTTGGGCTTGTACATAATTCTTTAACAGATAGGCCTAATCCTCATAAAATAATTACATAATAGCGAAGTGATGACCTAACTTGATATTAGTTGAATAGTAGGCTCACTCCGCAACCAGCGTCACAAACAGTCCAGTGCCAGCTGGTGTTTGGAATCCAGGCTTTGCATTATAGTTAGGGAAGATTTCATTTGAATGGAAGAGTGCTCTGTAGCAGAGTCTCCGTGGGAGATACTAACCATTTCCGAGGGAGATTCTGTTTGAGGTGAAGACCTCGCTCGGCCTATTATCCTGACACAGCAAATCGTTATCTTTAGTTGACTGCATGAGAGGTGTTTATCAGTTTTCATCCTTCAAGGAATGAGAGATGGTATGGTAGGGAGTTGGCAGCCGGAATTTTTTCATTTCTTTCTTGGTGATGTATATGGCTTCTGTTGTTTATGGCAGCGGTCGTGAGTGGACATTTTTATGCGCCATAAAAACGCCCACACACGGCCGCCCCAATGCACCCCCCCCCATAGGCAATTGACGCCACTTTTAAGTACATCCCACATGCACTGAAATATGGCTGACAATTTCTGACAAGATGTGTCTTAAGTTTAGGTGAAAGTGTTTCTCAATATTGGAACATTTTGAATCTCCTGTAGAAAACTGTTCCAGAGCTATTGACCAATATACGAGATTGCGTGCCATGCTCGAGTTGTATGTGTTGGCGTGTAAACGCGCTGCAGCATCCAAAAGCATGACGATGATTACCTCATCTGTTGGATGTGTAGAACGCCACTGATGACCAGCTGGCTATTAAAGTATGGTCAGGGCTTGGAGTAAAGCTGTAAATTCCTGGATAATCGACGAGGGTGGCGGCAGCTTTCCGGGTCGATAGATGGCGGTAATTGTGATCTGACCTCGAGATGCTATCATGTCGAGGAAGAACCCAGGATGACTTTGAAGGTGGTTGAGGTCTCATCAACTTCAATGAGCTTCACCCGTAATTCCCTCCAGTGGAAAATTGCCAATCCCCACACCCTTGTGGCAGCTCAACGATGAGAAAGGTTTTGATGTCGATATCAGACGTGTCAAATCGGCAGCACACGAGCCTTTGCCTTCATTGGCCCTGCACTATGGAACCAGCTCCCTAGGGGTGTCCAGAAAAATGACAAATCGCAGAAAACAACCATATTGAAGTTTTTCCCGTTATTCTATTCATCTATTGTCTATAAATATTTTTACAGAATTTTAAAAAGTTATCCTGAGGTCCCTCAAAGCCCCTGAACATACCCTACTTAAGTCCCCAGAACTGAAGACGCCCATGCTCGGATCTTGGAAGTTGGGTCCATTGTCGATTTACTCTTTTTATCACAAAAAATTAACGAAGAGTCCAATTTGGATTAACCTTTTACTGTTTATTTGTCTCGATGAGAGCTACATTCAGATGAAATATAGATACTAAATTCGTGGTCATTCAAGGTCATTTCAAGGTCATAAGAAACGAAATCGAACAAAAATTGAAGAAAAATAATCAGATCTCAGCCAATAATTGATAAAATTGGTTAATTCTTTTTGTATTTCTCGTCTGGATAAGGGCTACCTGTGATAAGAAACAAGGGTACCAAATACAAGACGATCAAAAGTTATTTTAATTACAAAAGGTCAATTTTAGAGTAAAAATCATTGTCTGAAATTGACGTTTTTGTCGTTTAAATAACTTTTGATCGTCTTACATTTGGTATCCTTGTTTCTTATCACAGGTAGCCCTTTTCAAGACGAGAAATGCAAGAAAGAATTAACCAATTTCAACAATTATTGGCTGAGATCTGATCATTTTTCTTTGATTTTTGCTAGATTTCGGTTATTTTGACATTGAAATGACCTTGAATGACCTTGAATTTAGTATGTATATTTTACCTGGATGTAGCTCTCATTGAGATAAACATAACAACTTAAAGTTCTTCGAGATCAGACTCTTCGTTAATTTTTTGTGATAAAAAGAGTAAATCGACAATGGACCCAACTTCCAAGATCCGAGCATGGGCGTCTTCAGTTCTGGGGACTTAAGTAGGGTATGTTCAGGGGCTTTGAGGGACCTCAGGATAACTTTTTAAAATTCTGTAAAAATATTTATAGACAATAGATGAATAGAATAACGGGAAAAACTTCAATATGGGTGTTTTCTGCGATTTGTCATTTTTCTGGACACCCCTACAGCTCCCTCCTTCGACACGTTCCTCCTCATTAACTGGTGGGACAAGTTGCTCTTTTCGTTGTCTCAAGACCACTTTCTTTTCTCTGGGTCTTTCGCACTGGGAGCGCCTCTGATTGGTGTGCAGAACTGTGCACTGCGAGAAGCTCTATATAAATTTATAGATACAATACAATATACTGCCGGTGATGATGATGACGAGTCTGATGACGACGACGACGGCCGCCAAAACTGCTGCCGATGATTTATGCTGATGTTTTTTTGATGACGATGCTGATGATAAATTTGTTTTGTTGATGATCACGACGATCTAATCCTAAATTATACCTAAATTATTTTGACTTTGTATGTAAAGCGCTGAGCGTTTGCTTGCGTTTAATAAAGAACAGACTTACTTACTTACTTAATCCAAACTAAGTATTTCTACAGGGCCACTAATCAAATAACGATCAGGGAATCAAGAGATGTTCGTTATTAAGCGAAATCGTACTGCAAGCTTTATTCCAGGGTAAGTCCGGTTGAAAGTCAAGAAGGGAGTCCCAGAAGAAACGGAAACAGTCCGCGGAGAAAATAAATCCAGGAAAAGATGAGTTTTTATTCAAGATCTGAAGGCAACGTTCGCCAATTTGAGAGTGTAAGTGTCTAAGGCCAGCAACAGAAAAGACCTCTGCCGAGACATGTCCTTGTCAACGGAATAGTCTAACTGAGAAAAAGACCAGGGTGATAATGGTGACGATGACGATGACGACGATGTAAGTGATCTTACCCGACACATGTAGGCTATACAGCGTAACTGTGCGTATGATCCATATATATACGCAGAGTGTGATGAATAAATTCTTAACTTAGCTGTTGACGTTGTTGTATTCAGGGGCTCTCGAGGACAAGGAAGAGAAGAAGGGAGAGAATGGCGAGGAGGAGGAGGATCCGGAGATTGCCGAAGCCAAGAGGGAGGCTGAAGAGAAGAGAAACGAAAAGTATCGCAAGATTGAAGAGGAGAGAGAGACCATGAGGCAAAGCATCCGAGACAAGGTAAGCGTCACAGTCGACTGGCGTAAGCCGTGACGAGTGCAGCTGGCTGTGACCAGCTAAGGGCTTTCGAGGTTAAGAAAGAGAAGCACTCATCATCATCGTCATCGTCATCATCATCGTCATCATCATCGTCAGCATCATCATCATCATCATCATCATCATCATCATCATCATCATCATCATCATCATCAATAAATCAATGCTATGGTCAATGCTATGGTCAGTAAGTCAGTTAGTCAGTTAAATAGCGACGAATTTAGCGAGTGGTGGAGAGAGGGAGCTATTAAATGAAGTGAATCGATTCTTTACATATCGGGTCTTCATTATCCTACCTACGATGAAGCGTTCAATGAATAATGCATGTAGGCCCTACTTAGTAAAGGAATAGTAAAAGTAGCACACATGTAAACCCACTTCTGTATAAACGTATTCCTTCAAGCTGGCACTCCTCATGTACAGAGCGCGCACAGATCATCTGCCTTCCTACTTATCTTCCATATGGTCAAACCTTGCAACTCTGTTGAAGGCCGCTCCTCTCTTCGATCAGCATATGCTGGAAAGTATGTTGATACTGGTACACGTCTTGTCTTTGGCCGACGTTCATTCACAGTTGCCGGTCCCTCCATCTGGAGCTATCTATCTCCTCATGTTAGCAAGACTAGCTTTCGCTTTAACCTGAAAACTTAGCCTACCTCTTCCAGTCTGTTTATGGCTCTTAATGGTTGCCCGGCTTCAGTGTGCACTTCTGAACTTTGTAAGGAGGGCATTATCAAATTACAGCTGTATTGTATTGTATAGGCTAATTACTTACAGACTATGTTGCGCCCCCTAATTGTTCCCAACTCTCTAACATAATTTCTCCAACGTCCCCTGACAAGCGCGTGACTCCGCCTCTATACACCTTAAACACGATATTTATTTGTATTAGACCTACACTGGCTATATAGTTCAAAATATATCATTAGAACGCATAACCTACTGTAGCGTCCCAAAAGTAACATGCCCTAGTATAGGGTTCAAGTTGTTTTTTAAGCCGTGTTCCTGTTTTCAGTAACATAACAGCGTTCAAATCTAGTGGATGAACGAGTTCATGGCGCTATTTTGAATATACACATGCAATCACAAAGTGAACGATGGAGAATGTTAATATTTTTTTCTAGTTGCTTTGAGCGTAGCATCTTTTTTAATGTTGACAGATTATCTGAATTTTACTAATGTAGGTCCTAAGGCAATATTAGAAATTTACTCAGATGACAGATATACAGCTTCTGCTATTATAAAAATAGGCTACTTATAGGGCACGTGTCACACTTAAAAGAGGTGTCTAATTATTTTTTGAATTGTTCTCACAGTTCGTAGGCCTATGGCATGAATCTAGAGTTCAACGTTTTCTTATAGCAACAAAGGCCGTTGACGTTGGCAGAAATAATAATTTGACTAATTTTATTATTATTATTGATCCTCTAATAGCGACTCATCAATTAAAAATGATCAGAAACATCTTAATCGGTGCATACAAAATAACATAGGCCTAAACTATAATTTAGGCCGACAGAACTTTTACGCTGTATAGGTTTAATTTAGATAAATAATTTTAAACTGTGTCAAGATCTTATGCTCCCAAACATCTTTGCAGCTACTTAGCTGCTGGGTTCGAATAAAGCTAGGGGGCTGTGGCGTTCTGAAGGGGTCATTACATAACTACGTAACGCTCTAGGGTGGCTGGGTGGGGTCATTGAAAACGTTACGAAACGTTAGGTGGGTGGGTGGAGCTGAACGTTACGTAGGGTAACGCTTTTACCAACAGTTTAGTCACAAATGAATTTTAATTAACATCGAATGATACTTTAGACACGATGTGATCGAAGTTCAAGCTTTTGTGCCATTGATTTAAAACTTAACTAAAAACACGCAATGGTAGGCCTAGCCTATAAATCAACTCTAAGTAGGCCTACACTTAGTAGGCCTACACCTCCGCCGAAGGATCCAATACCAGCAGATCGTCATTTTTGCAAACTGTCTGCGCTTCTTCTTCAAGATAGGCCTACTCAGCCGGAAATTACGCGTTCACAGAGTAAAATCTAAAATGATTTTTCGTAACAATAAATAGGCTACGTAACGCTGGGGTGGGTGGGTCTAGGGAAAGTTACGAAGGTCAAAAGCGGTCATTTTCGGCGTTCCGCAATAATTATGCAATGACACCGAAGGTATATAAATTCCACAGAGTCTTAGGCCCTATTAGTTTGGTTAGTTGCCGTTTAAGCCTTTAAGGGACACTGTGTCATAACATGTAGCCTATGATCAGCGTCGCCATCCTCCTTTATTCAGGCTTTGAACTGACACTGCAAGAGTACGAGCAGTGGCGGAGTTCTTAGGCTGTAGCCCAAGGACCAATATACACAGGACTGGAATCTCCTTATGTAAGCGCGTTGGAGAGAAAATGGCGGCTCATGGAGCCTGGCCACCTAGCGACAAAGGCGTAGAACCTCGTGTTTACCATGCTAAACGCCTATCTCCGTAGTTTAGATTATTTAACTGAAAGTCATTAAAAATATCTTTACATTTATTATTATTTACCTTTCTTCGTTCCTTAGAAACTGAAATAAAAATAATTCTGATTTGTTTTCCTCAAATTCGTGCAATTAATCGCAGAACAACACATCGGGTTCACCATGCATTTTTACGTCCAAAGACGCTCCTTACACCCGCATCGCCAGGTGGCGCCAGGCTCATAACCTTAAACCGGAAGTACACGGTTTTTTCACGAGTAACCAGTCCTTTAATATAGAGTCCTTGGCTGTAGCCTATTGGATGGAACCAGAGTTTAACGACAGTTTATGACAACAAAGGCTGCAATCCAACAATGAGGAACCGTTTGTAATCTACCAACTTCCGCTTGTGTTGATTACGTTCCCTAATTGATCATGAGAGGCTGAGTTGGCCGAGATGGTCTGACAGTCACGATCACAAGTGATAATAATAAGTCTAACTGCAGTCGTCATTGTTTAACTTCACTGTGTTTCTCTGCTTCGAATGCAATGCACCAAGGCGGTGCCTTGAAGGCGCTACCCTAAAATAAATTATTGTCTGAAACAATTTATCTAGCGCCCTTACAACTGTTGAGAACAATTCAATGCGTTGATACTTGATAGGCCTACTGAAAATATGTCGGCAACATAAGTATAAGATGGCTTGCGTTTGTGAATTGATGGAAGTTTAAAATTGTTAAAGGACTTTAGCCGGATGCTGTGGGCATTAGCCTACATGCGTTAAGAGCCGTAAATTACTACTCACAATGGTGTACTATTGTTAGGAATAAATAATAATAATAATAATAATAATAATAATAATAATAATAATAATAATAATAATAATAATAATAATAATAATAATTAAAATATAATGTCTGTCTGTCGTGAAGTCAACATTCCTATTACGCGAGTCTGCCGCGGGCGGGAACAGCCACTTCGCTTACGCAACGGACGCGGCCAGTTGGCCGTAGCCTACGGCAATAGACGCCTGGCGGGTAGCGGGTAGGAGTAGGAACAACGACCGGGAGCCAAGTGGAGTGTACCAGTAGACACTGACAGACATATGACACGCTTACACAAAACTAGGACATCATCTAGTAAGAGGTGGAGGGAAAGAGGAGGGGAGAGGTAGAGGCAAGAAGCCAGGGAGGGAGGTTATGAAGGTCATTTCAAGCGTCTTAGGACGGGCAAACGCCTACAGGGCCTATTTTAACGTGCCGACAGGCACGTCCGTGCTTTGAGATTACAAAAACGTGCCTGAGGAATTGACGGTCCGTGCTTGATCGCTCAGGCACGCCTGGCACGGCACTTACTGAACTTGTTTAAAGTTGTTTTAAAAAACACCGCCAATATATTTTATTTTTTTAGGAAAGTTCGAACGGCGTTCCATACATCTATTTGGGCTCATGACGTCATGCAGCGCGTTAAACTTGTTTACAAACAGCACCGAGAGAACGGGACGCGCAATTTTGTGACTGATGTAAAAATAATATTTAGGCTACAGTTGAGTTTTCGTTATAATTCATAATTGTTTATTGACATTTATTATTACGATATTAGGACTATTAGGCCTTTCGGTCAGTTCAGTTGTTTTAGTTCATTCATTTGCGAATTTCACGATGAGTAAAAAACGGGTTGCGTCGTCACCTGGAAACGACATACAGGCCATGTTTAAACGAATGACGAAGAGGAACGCGCACGCAGGTTAGTTGCTTTGGTCCTCAACACAGCTGTAAAATTATAAATTGTTGCAGTATGTTAACTTAAAAATTAAGAAACGATTACATTGATAAATGTAGCTAAGTAAATGATGAACTGTACCAAGTGACCTGTCAAACAGTCTATATCATTATTGTCATATAGTATTATATTAAAGGTAAAGGTCTCCCTCAGTCTCCCTCAGGACTTCCGTGACTCTGTGTCATCATTGAAGATATGTAATTATGAATAGATATAAGCTACTAGCATCTGATATATAGCCTACAATAATAGTAGTTTAGTAAGAGTTATAGCATAAGCAAGTTCTTTAAAGTGGGTGTCATTTTTTCGACCATCTAACATTCTTTGGCATACTTGTGTACTTTGCAATTTCAGATTCGTTTGAGCCGAGACAGTTGACGGAAATGGATAAGTTGAAATCATTAGCTGCACAGAGGAATATGATGGTTGTCAATGTGGCTGCAGATGGAAACTGTTTATTTAGTTCACTCGCCAGACAGTTGACTCAGCTTGGACGCGGAAGCTCAGCGACAGCGACAACTGCTCATGATGTACGCATGGAACTGGTTGAATGTCTGCAGTCGCACTCACAGTCGCAGATGATCTTGGACAGTGGAGCTATGACAGAGCAGGAATTGCAAGTATATATCGACAACATGAAGAAATGTGGCACATGGGGTGATGGTGTAATTCTTTCTGTAGCAGTCAATCTGTATCGACGACCTATCATCATTTTAACTGTGGAGGGGGAACAGCGTATTGATATGGCAACATTACCTACCTCATCTCAAGCATCGTCATGTGAGACTGAGTCTTACGCTATATATCTGGGGTTGGTTGGCACAAATCACTATGTAAGTATTGAAAAACAGAATAGTCAACACACAGCGGAATCAGACACAAACATTTCTGATGACGAATGTGGCACTGGTCATTCAATTTCAACAAGTACTGCAGCTAGTAATAGTACCACAACCGAAGAGCAGTCAAGCACATCCGCACAGTTAACATGTTCAGCGTCAACCATAAGTGTGACAGCTTCGCTATCTCCAGCTGGAAGTAAACCGGTGGATGTGAAAGTCGATGAGTTTGAGGAAAAGGTTCACGAGGCAATTGAATTTCAAGGGGTTGTACAGTCAAGCAAAAATCAGTCAGGACGCAAACAGAAGGTTGAGGCTGAGCATTGGGCAGAGTACAGAAGTGAAGCTCGTGGTGGGTCTGGTAGAAGGAGGATTGTGCATTGCAAAATCTGTTGTGCACATCCTGATCTGGTGAAGATCCACTGTCAAAGGATCCCAGCCATATGCACTGCAAATGGTGCAGTGTTCAGGCAGCAGATGTATGATGAACACTGTGGATCGACAGTACACAATGCTTGTTTGACACGTAGTCGACAACAGAAGGCTCTTGCCGAGGGTCGGATACATGAGGGAGAAACTGTGTTGGAGAAACAACTGCGATTTGCTAACACTGCATTGGAACAAAAGATAGCAAGAATCATGATTAAGGTATACATGGATGCCAAACGCGGGACACTATCTGCGTGGTCATTTCCAGCTAGATACGTGGCGTCATTGATGGCTGAAAGATTAGACTTGAACAACCCTGAAATTCCGTTTTCTCCTACTGACACAGATCTACAGTATGTCACTCCTGCAAGCCATCGCGACATGCTACTGACAATCGCAGAAACGGACCGTAAGGCATTTGCACTCCGATTTAAAGATATCCTTGCGCTTTCTCTCAGAGTTGATGGTGCTGTTGACAAGCAGCGAATAGACAACAAGCATGTTATGGCGCAGGTTGTAACGGCGGTTGGAGACATGGAGACTTGGTACATGGGCTTGGCTGAAAGCGAGAAGCGAGGTAGCGAGGGGTTATTGGAGGCACTCAGGAAGGCGTCTGCAAAGTGTGGAGCAACATGGCCAGAGATATTTAAGCAAACAACCTCTATTGTCACAGACGGCGCGTCAGAAAATACTGGAAGACATCATTCGCTATGGACACTGCTCGAGCAAGAACGCAAAGACAACACCACTAAGGACACGTCAAGTCCATGTAAGGGCCCTAGCCCTCTCCTCAAAATATGGTGCAGTGTTCACCGTTCTCAGTTAGTGTTCAAAGACATGACTACAGGTGTTCCTGAAGCACGGCGTGTTATAGATGACTGTAAAGCAGTTACGCGTTTCTATAACAGTTCAGCATGTAGAACAAAGGAATTCAAGAAGCATGCGGAAGAACTTGGCGTCACAGTCAGACAGTATCCATCAGTAATCGACATAAGATTCACACAATATTCTAACAGTCTTCTGTCATCCATTCTGGACAACTACAGACCGATGATGCGACATCTGCAGACTTTCTCCCTGAAAGACGCTGAAGAATATGGCATGCTGAAGAAGTGGATTAATGCTGACACTGTTCACATTGCAGCGATCTTGTGTGACGCGCTGTACATCTACTCTAGATTTCAGAAGAAGTTGCAGGGCAACCAAGTGACTCTGTTTGACGTCGAAAGTGATCGTGATAAATGTGTGGAGGACCTAAGGAAATTATTACAGCGTCCGCACCCAGGTGGATATGAGGAGAAAGTAACAATTACAGGGAATGAGGAACAAGCCGATGAAGTTATCAAGAGTTACGACACTGTTAAGCTCACAGTCGTCCAATTAAGGCACTGTAAGAGAGAGCACTCTCTCGTTAGCAGTTGCGGTCGCGATGTGTATGCCATCAAGACTGAGATTATTTGTTCGCTGTGCAACTTTCTGACCAGTCGACTCGGAACTGACAAAGGTGCCAGTGATCTTCGCTATGCACTGGAGTTTCAGGCGCTTTCTCCACCAATGCTTCTGAACGGCAATGCATCTGATGAAGACATTGAACGGGTGTACACTGGCCTCGCATCAGACTTTGCGAAGCGTGACTTCTACAGTAGCTACGGAGAGCTGGTGAACGCTGCAAAGAAAGCGCAGATGTCCAACACAAGCACATTGCAGGATTTCCTTAAGATCAGTCTGACTAATGCAGACTGGCGTTCTGTTTCTGTAGCTGTCGCCAGACTACTCGCAGCAAAGCCTCATTCATGTGACGTGGAGAGACTTGTTAGTGCATACAATCTCATGAAGGATGATGATAGAAGCAGCCTCAATGCAGAGACAGTTGATGCACATTTACATGTCCGAATGAATATGCCGGTTACATCAAAATTTGATGTACGCCCAGCACTGCGAGCATGGTTACAAGCTTGTAACCGACGTTCGCGACCAACTGTGAAGGCCAAATCCCAGGAATGGTTCAAGGACGTGTTTTAATTATCTGACTGCGACTCAAACTGACCAGCCGCAAGACGGCGCCAGTAACTGTTAGTCTGTTAGCTTAGCTATAAACTTTGCCTTTGTCTTGAAGATTTGACCCATGATCAATGATACTGTTAAGACATGTGTCGTCCATTTCGTAACTAATAATTATAATGACAGTGTTAGAATTGTATAAGAAACTATTTGGTTCATGCAAAAATTGGAATGTTATCAAATTCAATATCAAATTATCATGTCGTTTGACTCATTTCAAGTTTTCAGCTAATTTGAAAATTTTCATAATCTAACTCATACTGGAGAGAGACCTTACAAGTGTGATAGATGTGCTAAACCATTTACTTATTAATATAAGCTAGAAACGCATAATCAAACTCATACTGGAGAAAGACCTTACAAGTGTGATAGATGTGCTAAAGCATTTAGTTATTAATAAACAGGCATTTGCAATTTCACAATTTTTTCTTAGGGGGGGGACGTGCTTGGTGAAAAATTCTTTAAAATAGGCCCTGAACGCCTAGTAATAGAAATAACAATGATAAGAGCTTAAAATTATGCTATGAGCCCGTAACAGTTCCTGGCATAATCTTTTAGTTCCTGAGTGATTACTCTTAAGTATTCCCTTGAGAACAGTACGATCACATTAATTCTTCTTCTTCTTCACGTTCTCTGCCCTCAGGCAGGTTCATATGTCCAACGACGCCATTTTTCTCTGTTCTCTGCTTCTCTTTTCAGTCCGCTGTATCCTTCCTCTGCCAACATCCAGTCCAGTAGCATTGTTCTTGGCCTACCTCTCATCTTTTCCCCTCCATTCTTCCCTCAATGATGTCTCTTAGTAGGGTGTCGCTCCTTAAGATGTGTCCTATCCATTTCTTCTGCCGCTCCCGTATAGTGCCTATCAGTGATCTTTTTTCTTCCACCAGCTGTAAGATTTCCTCATTCGTTCTTCGCTCCACCCAGCTGATTTTCTCCATTCTGCGCCATATCCACATCTCAAAGGCCTCCAGTCGTTTTATGTCTTCTTGCCTCATTGTCCATGTCTCAGAGCCGTATAGGACAACACTCCACACTAGTGTCTTTACCATTCTCTTCTTCAGCTTCCTGTTTAGACCGCCTCTGAGGAGCTCCCCTCTTTTGTAGAATGCATCTTTTCCCATAGCTATTCTTCTCTTCACCTCCACATGGCACCTTGCATCCTGTTTGGCGTCATTTTACATATTCCTCGGGATGAATAGGGAGGTGGTTTCCCGTTGCCTTCCTCCCGGTGTTTTTATGGAGAGACACCATCTCTCAGCGTCGATGCCGTTCACCGTCCGTCCTTCAGCTCCTTTGCCCATGGGGCACTCGCTTATACCGGCGAGCACTCGGTCGTCCACCACGCACTCCGTTGAAACAGGAGGGACCACGTGAAGGTGGCGTGGGTGGACATTTGAGCAGCAGAGGCTATTTGAGACGCTTGCATACCCCATTCCCCTCCCACATTAATTAGATTCGTTAATTAATTTATTAACACAATTTCGATGGCGCAAGTGTATAATGCAGCAACCGATGGCGCCCCAAAGTCAAACCGTAGACCGGTGAATACCAGAAAGCAAGTTCACTCAGACCGTCGTAAATCCATGCTACGCCTTGGGTTCGGAGCGATCGCAACCCGATCCATGACGATTGATCGTGCCTTAAGACTGGCACTCTTCGTGGGACCAACACCATTCCTTAATATTATGCACGGCGCCTTACTGCCGTACTGTAGCAAACAACCCTGTAAGAAGACTTTGATGATTATGATGATGATGATGATGATGATGATGATGATGATGATGATGATGATGATGATGATGATGATGATGATGATGATGATGATGATGATGATGATGATGATTATGCTGATGCAGAACCATGGCTCAGTGTCTAATCCATAAAACATTAACCGCTGACGCATCGAAATCCTTAGCATACGTTGTGTCGCATTACAATTGGGCCCCTAATTAATTAATTATTACAATGTACAGGATGTCGGTGTTATACTGTCATACATTGGTTTCGTTTAGTACGGAATTCAGAAGAAAGAGGTTCCTAAAGAAGATCCTGGTCTTGAGGGAAGACTCGGTCGGAAGAAGAAGACCCCGGAAGAACTGGCAGCCGAAGCCAACGGCGAATCATTGGACCCCAACGCACAGTGTAAGCCGTAGGTTAAATAATGCCTTAGAACAATAACACCAGCATCATCGCACAACATGTGAGCATTAGGCCTAGTAAGCCTACAACTTAAAATCAATATCATGTAACACACCAGAATAAAACCACAAGCAACAGTTAAAATGTTCGTTTTGTGCCCGGAGTTGCAAGTCTGCGGTTTTAATTAGCAAAAATTTAGCAAGGTATAGGATTATAGTCTGTTCACGAGATTACGACGCGTCGAAATCCTTAGCATGCATTAGACAAAAATTACAATTAATCGTAATCGTAAACTCGATATTTCTAGAGCGCCCACAAAAGCGAAGTCGCGGGAACCAGCTTATTCACAGGCGCTTAATCAAAACAGAATCGATAGGCAGGGTGTCAAAATCCAGGCAGGCAGACAGTCAGACGGCTAAGGTGTATGATGTTTAGAGTTGAAATGGCGAGGGAGGTGAGGGGAGGAGAAGGAATCGATGTATAATATCAAAATGAATAGCGCTCGCGTTAAGGACGAAACATGACAAAACATTGATCAATCAAACCTAAACATTCGCGTGTTGTTTCTGCAGCTTCAATATTTCCCAAAAATCTTGATGATCTGTCGGCAAAAGTGAAGGACCTGCCAGGAAATGTCATGACAACCGTGTCAGGAGCCACTGAAAAGTGTTCTCTCCAGTAAACTCAATCGGATGGAAGGCAAGTGTTCAGGGATAAACTACTTGCTATTAGCCTACTAGTAGGCCTAATACTATTACCGTACTAATGATGCATATTCAGTTATCTCGGTGCTTAAAGAATGAACTTTAATGAGCTGTTCACTCTCGATATAATTCCTCAGGTACTGTACAAGTACAGGCTGCATAAAAAATAGAAGTACGATGATTTATGATTCGTAGTATACAATAGAATTAAGAGCATACAGTGGAATACTTATATAACTACAAACTGCACTGAAAATTTCTATGAAATAATATAATTAAATTATATCAAATTGCAATTACCTAGGGCCTACACTGATAGCCTAACATCAATCAAAGAAAGCAGCATCTCATTAATTTGAGGGTTATGCAATGTAAGCCTATAATTTGAGGAAAATAAATGCCCATGCAAAAGTCTGTGACATCGTGAGAAGCTGTTAGTTCTTATGCTTAGACCACATGTTGGCAGAAGATATCGTTTTGGAAACTGAATTTGCAGAGCTGTAGAGTCATAAATAGGCAACCAAAGGATAGCCATGTTGTCAAGCCTGTAACCTCACGACATCCAGCGTTATTATCCTACTTTTATTATTTTTTAGCTGCGGATTCTTCTTATCCAGAAGATGTCCGATCAAGTCAATTACTCAAAATGGCCGAAATACTAATTGACAATTAAACCTGATCTAGCTTAATGTTAAATATTTTCATGTTTCTCCAGGAATTTTTCGAATGGCGTATTGAGACAGTGAATGGCATGTGGAATTTTATCCTGCCCTCGGAGAAACGGAAGATTCTGTCAGCGAACGATTTGAACGACAAGGACTGATTTTTTACCATTGTAGACTTTCTCGCTTTAACAGCGTAATAATAATTACGATAGCCTTCTAGGTTGTGCCGCATGCATGTTTAGATTATTCACTGAACACATTATACAGCTCGGCGTTTGTACATGTATATACAGCCACGTTGCTTTGCAGATCGTTTCAATCAATTATATCAGGCAAGCAAACATGGCGCTTATAGAAAGAGTCAGGCATAGCTAATCGAGGCGTTAATAGATACGCTGTCAACGCTAAGGTAATCTTCATTAATCAGTTATCGGTGTGTTGAATTGCAAATAAGAAATGCCTTGTATCATGGCTTTAGTTAGAGCAGGCTTTAGTCTATGCTGTTTCTTTGAAGTCGTTTAAATTCACCGTCACTGTTGCCGGATTATTGTTGTCAAGTCGTTGCTTAAGCGGAAAGATTAAAAACTTCTGGGACCACATCTTTGCAACTACAATAGCATTTGAGAGCACAATAAAAGAAATAGACGTTTGATCTCATCAAAACAATGGACGGCAAGAGCAGATCTAACTGTTCACAGGGCTGGCTTTTTACAGCCGAGCGCTTTTGTGTAGCTGTTGAAAAGTACCTATCGAACCACATCAGCGCGCCCTAAGTGTAGGCCCTATAACTATATATGCTTTGATATCAAGCAAAATATGTATAATAGCCTGTACATAATAATTTCATAGTCATTATTAATGCTGGCTGTGTGGTAGACATTGTCTTTTACAGTGTGTGAAATCTGACCTTACATTTAATTTAATTATAGGCTACAGCTTTCTGCCATTTCTGAATCTTTCGTGATATACCCCGCAGTCGATCGAGTCGAGTGTATACGATCGACTTGGCTCGGCCAACGATCGACTTGATCGACTTCGTCGACTCGCCGACCTTTCGACGACTCGATCGACTTGGCTCGGACGACGATCGACTCGATCGACTTCGTCGACTTGGACTGTAGTCTCTTGGCCAAAATTGCTGACGACTGTTGCATTCTTATGATCCAGTATCTAAATTACTCATGTATTTCAATTGCACGCTCCTCCTCGAACTGTCAATGGCTATAACAGTACGCGTTCTATTAACAACTGTAATTGCAGTTATAGCTTCTATAGCTCTGGTGTCTAATGTACAAAGCATCAACTGTAATTGAACTGGTAAGTAACAGTTCAGGTATTATAATGACATCGTGTCTGCCTGTGCACGTTGACTTGTAAGGATTAGGCCTCGCTAAATCTGTCGACTTGATCAGCTAGGCAGCTAGGCTACACTGGAATTTCCTACGGTAGGCCTACGGTACATAAATTAGTACCAGCTCAACAAATAAGACGTCAGTAGAGGACGTGTAATATCTATCTATTATAGTTAAACTGCGAAAGAAAGTATCTCTATAACTTCCACTAATACGAAAGCGCCAAGACGTTCATTATTTGCAGTGAACTTCATATTACGTTCATACGGTAGTTGTGTGTTTACACAAAATTACGTCATTATATCATAGGATCTGTCATTTTGTGAAGAAATAGTAAGTAAAATATTTCAGAGTCGAGGAAACAACGATCGACTCGACTTGGCCGAGTTTACGATCGACTCGATCGGCGAGTCGATCGAGTCGACGATTTTTCGATCGACTCGACTTGGCCGAGTTTATGATCGACTCAATCGATCGACTCGATCGGCTGCGGGGTATATTTCGTGACACATGTTATTAAAACATAGTTGTTACGACCAGAAACGTCGATCCATTGGAGGAGTCCGGCACATGGCGAGGGTTGGGTTACATATGAACGGGCGTCAAAAGAACGGGCGACTGAAGAACGGCGACTGTAGAACGGTGTACTAGATGACCGGTGATACTATTGAACGGCCGGACAGTTGACCAGATGACCCGTGAAGAATTTATCGGTTAATTGTGATTAAAAGCAATTGAACATGTACAGTACATGTTCAATTGCTTTGACTCTCGTAGAAGAATCTTGCAAGCCTTATGACAGCCAGAGTTGACCAATAAACGAATATACAATACTAAGAATTGACACTATAGAGTCACTCAAAGAAAGTATTAGTAGGCATTCCAAGGTGAAACCAGAAGAGACAACAAGTCCCACTAATAGTGTCTCCAAGTTTCTCAAAACAATTCATGACGGCACTTTCTACAGTGTCACGATTCATCAGGTTTGCTGACTTTATACGTGCAGAGTTATTTTAAATATTTTCCAAACAAATTAACAGTCTATAAGTGCAACAGAAAACAAACAAAAGAAAACGGATGGCAGAGAAATGAGAGAATTCCTTAAGGTTAGTCCCAGTGTATACTTTGATTCAATTATACTATAGCCTACATGCAGATTAAAGCCAAATTACATAGACCTACCAAGTAGGTCTCTAAATGATGCATTGTGCATTTCTTAAACTGATGCACAGTTGGTACACCTTTAAGTACAGATTTAAGTACAGAGTTCCGTACGGTTGGTCCAGTGTATACCAGAGAAAATTGTCGGATATTAGAGCTAGCGAATTCTGTACGCAATATGTTATTGTAATTGTAATTGTAATTACGACCATTTATATAGCGTCGTTGATAGCAAGCTACTTCTAGGACGCTTCACAAAACAGTCTACTGTCAGCGTAAATGTTAGTGCTCGTGGTTACGTAATACTGTAGATGCATTTTAACTGTTTTATTTAAATCGGTAAACTTGGTTTCCTGAATTGGTGCAGGAAGACTTTTCCAGGCACGTGGACCAGCCTGAGGATCTCGTATGGTGGCATTAGCATAGACATCTGATACGCAGATAAAGTAGTCGTTAAAGGGTGAAGTGAAGGAAGTATAATTTTTTTTAGTGAACTGATACATGAATTAATATACTAATTTGAAATTCAGTAATGCAATCAAACGGCAATAGCCATCTACAACAAATCAATATGTTAAAATGTAGCAGTCTACGAGATTCCCTAACTGACAGCTCGAACAGCGACCTGAACAGCCAAACTCTGATAGGCCTACTGTAAATTCAATCAATCAATCAATCAATCAATCAATCAATCAATCAATCAATCAATCAATCAATCAATCAATCAATCAATCAATCAATCAACCAACCAACCAGTCAGTCAGTCAGTCAGTCAGTCAGTCAACCAACCAACCGATCAATCAATCAATCAATCAATCAATCAATCAATCAATCAATCAATATTTGTTTATTCATTAATCCAAGCTGTCATAGGCGCAATTAAGTACTTGTTACAATCAGACATAATATAATGTCACAAATTGCTGTGGACATCAACCGAGCTGGATGCATCGATCCAGGGCCTCATAAGTTTTTCCCATGATTTGGCGTTCTTCCCATAAAGACAAGCCTTATAGTACTGTTGGAGCAGTTCGCGGTAGTAGTCACGATGCTGTTGATCCTGCAGCTGCTGTTCGTAGCATACGACGACTTCATTTCAGACATCGATGAGCTCAGGTGAGGCGAAATCATCGCAGAAGGCATCGACGTATCTTTCCTTGTCAGTGGATGACCACAGTGACTATCCTTGAAACCGTTTGAAGACGAGCCTCTCTGACGAGGACTTCGATTGGATGTGTGGCTAGGCCCCATACTCCAAAGGCTGCAGGCCGAGCAGCCAATGCAAGTTCCATGACATATGGTGCCGACAGCTGACGTGTATAACAGTAGAAGAACCCGGCCCAGTAGCTGCTCATGAATGACGCATGCACCTGATAGTTGGCCAGCGTTACAGCTGATTGTGTCAAACACATGCCCAGAGCTAAACCATCCAGGCCTCAGTCGTGTATTGCGTTGTGCACAGCTTCGGCCACAGCTTGGCCAGTCCCTGCGGGTATCTTTGGAATTGACAACAGTTTCGTCTTGCCAATCGTCGAAACCAGATTGTACAGCCTATCCACTTTCTGTTTCCCTGTCCGATCAAACATCAGCTTGCTGTCCCAGCGTCGGTCAGGATCGTGTTGGTTTGAATGCTTCTATGTCAACAGCTGTGGCTTTTCGGTTTCTTCAACTTAGATGCTGGGTGGTTGACCTGTTAACTGAAAGCGCTGCCGGGTCTTGTCCGAGAGCCCTATAGACGCTTCAAGTGACAATCAGCACGACAGCCCTGTTCATAGTGCCGTAGGCTAAACTGAGCAACAGATGTGCACTGTCGAGCTGAAGTTGGAAGACTGTTCCATTATGAGGGTCCTGAGACAGAATAAGCACGGTTTCCAAACTTCCGGTTTGTAGGAAGTACGGTGAAAACATTCTGTTTCCAAACTGTAGATTTGTTCTTTGATTACAGTCTCTTTTTGAAGCTTATCGCAATCCACGTCTTGACTCAAACGCGACACATGGTTTTCTTTGCTTTAGCCCAACGTCGATCATTTGCTGTTGAAGGCCCTTCTGCTTGGAACGACCTTCCCCTCCTCTGCGTGCAAAACTATTGTCTGGGTTATCCTCCTCAGCTGCTCGTTCCCTCAAGACGTTTCTCTTTCACCGTGGCGTCTACAATGAGAGCGCCTCTGAATTGTCCATTATACTAACTGCGAGAGGCGTTTTCTAAATGTTTATATACAATACAATACAATACAATACAATACAATACAATACAATACAATACAATACAATACAATACAATACAATACAATACAATGGTCTGACTAAAGATGATAAGTAAGAAGGAGCAGAACCTGAAAATTACCTTGAACATAAAAAGACAGATTTAAAGGATATCCGAGCCTGAATGGGTAAAGCAGTGTAATAATTGCTGAAGGGAGTTGGTGATGTGATCTCTAGGGCCAAGGTTTATAGCGCTAGAAACGTAATATCACTTGGACTAACACTCAGAGGAGCACTGAACTTGACGAGTGACCAAGAACAGTTCATTCGTAGCCATCGCCGCCAGAGGGCTGACGTCAGAAACTGATGATGTCGTAGCGCTAGAAAACAATCATGGCTGCCTTGTTTACCGAAAGTGGGAAATCCCAGGTTGATGGTTTATCTGCGGGCTAAACTAAAAATTTCTCGACGTCTTTAAAATTAAACAGCTTGGCGCTTTTATGACTAATAATACCTTGGAATTTTGAAGTAAGTGACAGATTTACGCTATAGTTACTATTGATTACTTGTGTTTTTGCATTCTAGTAGAAAATTAATGTAAAACTGTGTAACCGTTCTATACGCATGCGCCATATTTGAACTGACCTGTCTTCTTGAAGTGTTAGACCTAGATTTCTATCTTTCTGGGTTTTCCGTCTTTTGCGTTCGAGTCTAAGATTTCCTGGTGACTTATCCAGCTTTGCAGGAGGCTTACGAAAGCAAGATGTATGGATAAAAATAGATGGCTAAGAAGTTAACTCTAGAGATCTAATGTTATGCACATCTTAACGATAGTAGACGAGTTTGACCTGTGAGGTCGTCACGTTATGCTGAGCGTATAATAATCCCACTGTTTTCATTTGCGTTGACATGAGGTCATGTTTCGTATAGACAACTGAAAGCGGCGGATAATTGCAGACGATGCGAGATACGGTTATGATGGTTAAAAATATCGACTTCAGAGACGAAATTAGTTCTGTAGCTTCCTATTTCTGGAATGTATGCTTACAATTAGGTTCCACATTGATCATGACTGGTGGTCTTATGCAGACCATTGTTTTGCATCCATGCATGTGGCTGATAATGGATTTCAGAAAATGGAAACCCTTTCCAGCTCCTTTTTCCTCTGTCACATATACCCAGACACCATCTGTGATTTATAAACACACTCACACCTTTACCAAAGAGATAGCTTGTGCATTTTCATTCTGGACTTTATGCTTTAACATTAGAAAGTTCGGTGTTGAGAGGCTTTTATGTTTAATTATTTTGTAAATAGAATGTGTCGAGTGAGTATTGGTATGTTTTAACAACATTACTTCTTTTATTTATATAAATGTAGCTATTTTCTTTGTAACTAATATGTAATAGTAATTATTATAATTTGGACCATTAACTCATCAAGTGATCACATTCAGTATATATACATATATATATATAGCGCAATAATAAACTAAAGGATTATATATGTGACACCTGAGGAATTTTAATGGCAGGACAGAAACTATGTGACAACTGTGAGATATGTTATGGCTTGTATGAAGGTTATTCATATAAGAGCCAGAGTATATACATCAAGAATAAAACATTCATATCATTGTTACAGGCTGAACAACAGGATTATTCAGGTATGGCTTAAAGAATATTTGTGGTGGGAGCAAAAATTCATATTAGGTTTAAAAGATTATTCATATGAAAACTAACAGCAACATGTTTGGATCTTGTTTGTATCGCACCAATGCTTGTAAGCTTTCCTTCACTCTCCAACACTGACCTTGCTGGTATTGCTGTTCTGCTATCGGAAACTATCAAAACACTTGGGGTAACTCTGGACAATTATGTCACATTAAGCAGGTGTCCGTGACCCCAAATAATAAACCTTGTATTTATCATAAAGTCTGCTCATATAAAAGACATGTCATAAATCATAGCTTGCTTCTTGTCTGCTCTCACTTTGATTATGACAACTTGGTTTTTACAGGTTATTTCTACTGCACCTAAAAAAGCCAAGTCACAATCACAACACCAGCTTTTTACAAACACTTGGTCAAAGCAAAGTTGATAGGCAGGTAGGGTAAAAATTGGTTTCAGGTCAAGATCAAAAGGGTTAGGCCGGCAGACAATGGGATGGCTACGGTGGATGCTGTTTAGAATTGAATTGGTGAGAGAGGTATGGGGAAGAGGAGGAATCAAGATAAGATTTGTGATAGAGCAGTGTTTTCAGTTTAGAGTGAAAGACCTGTGGAGAGATAGCAAGCAGTGTTTCCGTTAGAGTCCAAATAAAGGACGTATTTACGCCCTGAACTAAAAATTTTTGGACGTAGCTTATTTCTTTCGGCTCTCACACAGAAAAATTTGGACATTTTGGACGTTTTTACGGATGTAAAAACAGCCATTTGGGCGTTAACGGAAACACTGATAGCAAGAGGTGAGGTTCTGTTGAGTTTATAGAACAGATCAGAAGTTTGTCGTAATTCTGGTGGGAGTTTATTCAAGAGAGGCAGAACAGATCTGGCTATTTAGGAATTTGAAAAATTGAATGATCAGGTGACAGAAGGTCGGAGAAGTGCCAGGGCGGAAGAGGAGCGGGTTTAGCGAAGTGGATAGACTGTGAATAACTGATAAAAGATAACAAGGCTTAGAGGATTGGTGTGTGTTGTAGATCAGTGATAGGATTTGTATTCTATTGGTCCTTGAGTATTTTAAGCCAATGGAGTGATTTAAGTGCAAGAGTGATGTAGTGGTGTTTGGGGTTTTATTAACAGCACAAGCAGAGCATTCTGGATTACTTGAAGGCAGTTTAGTTGAGTGGTGTCTATATTCACAGAGGTGAATTGCAATTGTCTAGTTAAGCAGAGGCTATGAATATACAGTACACATAGCGATAATAGATGCAGTCCTTGTGGTCACTTCTGTTTTGTTCTGCTGCAACAATGGTCAAGATACTAATCTTCGTGTGGCTGTTAGCTCAAAGTCTTTTGTTAGAAGTTTCTGATGCATCATAAGTTTATCTTTCAGGAATTATGTGCAATCAATTTCAAAAGTTTAGAAAATAAATTAAACTGTCAGTTTATTTATTCCTTTATCCTTACATTTGTAAAGCATCACTGGCATCAAATAATGGCACTAAGGAGTTTCACATTAAGGACGTACTCATGATCCTACAAGAGGAACTTGACTGTGTACACTGTCTTAAATTCAAAAACACAGCCAATCAATCAACACAGCATACTGATTATGTAACATGAATTACTGAATATTGTTGTGAAGATGGAAATGGATTATAAAACAACTAAATCTTCAATAACACTGAATGAATTATACTGGTTGTGCACTTCAAGTTAGTGGTTGTTGACTTTCTGATCCAGGCTGAAATTTGCAAATGGCTACGATAAAGGATGGTTGATTTTTCTGCGAATCTGAACTCTGTCATTCATTAAATCATGTCAAACGAAGATTCAGATGACATCTGCACAGATGGTGACTGTCCTAAGGAAGTGACTACGACTCGATTTTCCAGTCTGAGCAATAAGGAAACATTGCTTATTGAAAATCCACAGACAAGACTTTCCAGCTGTACGACAGAAGAAACTGTACAGACTGTTACAGTTGGAAAGATGTCACCCATGATAACCATTTCGAAAGAAGAATATGAATTTCTTCATGCTGCACTGAAATCAAAGGATCAAAAGTTGAAGGCTCTGAAAAATATTCATTTGCTAATTCAAGAAAAAGATGAGGAGGTTTCGTCACTGAAGGAGAAGAACCAGACATATGCAGATGCGCTTATGATGTCTGAAGTGCGACATTGCCAGCTGTTGCGGATTGCAACACGATTTGCAAAAGACAATACTGGTTCAGATGCTGATCAGAAACAGAAGACTAGTTCAACAAAGGAAATAAGTGACCAGGACTTGAATAAAAGTGTTCAGACTGTATCCCTTCAGGACTTAGAAATTGATAATCCTAAAGATGATATCACAAACACTTTGGAAGAAGATTGTGAAATACTGAATAATGAAACTCATGCATCAGCGCTCAGTAAGGATTCGGTTCGTGAGAACATGAGTCTAGAAACAGATGCAGCATTCGTTCAGAATAATCTGCCTCTGGATGGTTTTACTCGCACATATTTGGAGTCAGACTTAAAAGAGACAGATCATACACTGAACAGGAACGCCTCTGACGATGCTGTGCAAAAGTCAATGGAAGAAGAAGACCAGGCAGAAAGTACTCATCAGCAATTACTAAATCCAAGGGGTTTTCCTATGCCTAAATATGCACTGCCGAAGAAATTCCCAGGGGTCTCCCAAGATCTGGTCAACAAACTGATCAGGCAGAATGCACGCCTAAAGCAGATCCTGCGTCAGGTTATGAGCAGTCAAGGAATTGGTGTCGAAGATTACCTGGTAGGTAACTTAAAATTAAGTAATTATATGCAAAAGGTAACGTAATTGTGGTAATTTTTACATGCCTCTTTAATTTCAATCCTCAGGCATGAATCAAAGTTTGAGGGATCCCATGGCTGAAGCACTATCAGTCTATCATGACAACAATCCTTATATGGAACAACCATTGTTCCAAGACACATTAAATGGCTCTGCTTCTTAGATGGCACATTGCATAAATTACATAGTTTTTAAAATTATTTTTGACAAATTTTCATGGTCTGAAAACCAGGTGACATAATTCTCCAGTGTAAGCTTATATTACTAATTAATGTTTGTTTATTATTCTGTTAGACCTACCATATTTGATCATTTATAAGTTTCACTTTCGTATATGAACAAGCGAGGCTTTCGTCCGATGCGTTAGTGTCATGTTGTTGATCTTTCAGTTTGACTAACTAATCTAGCATCAACATTGATGACTGCCCGAAAGTGAATGATATAGTGCTATGGCAGGGGAACAAATGGAACAGAAGATGGATGTGTAAATTATGTACCTTACCTTATCCTTTACCTTACCTTACCTTCATATGATATTACAGGAACGGCAGGAGTACGCAAGTGTGGTTGAACAGCTGAGACAGGAGCTCAAACTATCTAGGAATCGAGTTAAAGATCTGGAGGAGCTTTTGGCTTCTGTAGGAAACCAGGACACTGATGGACTAAGAACACGTAATTTGCAGCTTCAGGAAACGGTAAGAATGACTGATGTAAATTCCTTAATAAAATTATAACAAATTATGCAAGAAAACTAGCAACTTTGTCTAGTGGAATAGTTTTGTTCCTTTTGGGTTTACCCTTTGACACCCATGAACTAATGCAACAAATGTACATGAACTTGTATTTGGTGATCAGTAGAAACTTATGAATTCAGTTGATTTTGGTAGTATCAGTTATTCAAAGGTCCATTAGATTCTGTTGTTTTATTTCAATCTGATATCGATGTGACACAAGCATAGGAGATGCTATGATACTTGAAATTTCTCTGGTGCATGCACTGGCCTTCATTCATCTAAGATTACTGTAACTGGTTGTGGTGTTACAAAGTCAAATTTGCAGAAGCTGCAGAGACTTCAGAATTCTTTGGCTAGAGTCATAACTAATACATCAAATTATGAGCTTTTAACGCCAGTACTTAAATCATTGCATTGGTACAGGGAAAATACCGCAGTGGAATGGAGAAAGCTGGAGAAGAGTAGGAGAGTTATAGGAGACATAAATAAATTGGGAGAGAAATTCAGAGATTTGATTTGGTGATAAGAAATGGGAAGATAAGTGGAAAGAGGTGAAATGGATGGAAATTATTTAGAGGGAGGAAATCTAAAAGTGGAATGAGAGAAATGTGTAGAAGGAATGGAGGGAGTTGTATTGAAGAAATGAGGAATAGAGGGAATGGGGAGAGTTGTGGAGAAAGGTGATGGAAGACAGGGAAGAAATAGAGAGGAAACTAGGCAAAAGGGATGTGTGCCATTAACGTGTATATTTCTTATGGCTTCAGCTACAGAGGCAGAATAAGATGCTTGCCGTAAAACAGGCAATGGTCGATGCCTTCAGCAGAAGATGTGAGGAGATGGAACATCAACTGAAGCAGGTGAAGCTTCAGAGTTTGATGGAAGATGACTCCAGTCTCTCCAGAAACACACCAGAGATTGCAGTTAGTAGCTTTTTTCTTTATGGAAAATGTTTCCATTTGCATTGCACTTTTCCCTTGTACTTACCATCTCTTTTATGTGTATTTAACACTAAACTTAATGGAATTGTACTGCACACCAAATAATTTTAAAGCAATGTTGTTGTTAGTGTATTTAATCAAGGTATAATAAACTGGCGTAAAACTAAAGGAACAGCTTTTTTGAATTCAAAAATGTAAGTATTTTGATGTAATGCCTGACAACTAAGACCAAACTATGAAGCCAGTAACATATGAAACGTATTGTGCTTAGATTTGAAACTTGCTAGAGTCTGAGTTCCTAGAATAGAAGATACTAGACTACAGCTCTTCAGAGATTCAAAACTGTTCTTTCTTAACCGTGTTCTTGCCTGCAGTGTTGCAGTCTGAGAACATGAAATTGTGTTTCTGCTTGTGTTTAATCACAATTGTTAATTTATTTATTGCCAGGCATCAGACAAAATGGCTACAAAGACATTTGCCACAAACACTCTGTGGCAAAAACCTCACTCAGAATCCTCATCTTCTAAAGGACTTCATGTGGGTGGTGCCACAGATGGAAAACAAGAACAGGTCACAGAGAAGAGTGATGCCTTCAGTCATGCACCATTAATAGCATCCAGTGCTGTGGTCAGTGCTGTAGGCATTGGTTCATCACTGGTTTGTAAACGCTGTGACAGAGAATTTGACGAGTCAGATGATGAAAAGTACAGGGAACATTGCACCAAGTGCACAGATGACTAGGGTTTTACAAAGTAGTTTTCTTATTTTCAGATTTTCAAATCAGTTTTCAGGGTTAGTGTGACTGTTGTTCTTTGATATTCATAATTGACACAACACTTTCGAGTTATGCTTAATGTTTCAGATGTATATGTTTGACACTTGCTGCGAAGCATTGCATGTTTTTCAGAACTTCTCAAAAGTTCAGAGAATATGTTTATCTAATAGTTCTAAAATTTTGCAAACTTAGACAGGCAGAAAATACGTCTTGAGCTTCAATGTGGAGACCAGCCATGCCAGTGATGTGTAGTGGAATAGTGGATGAAACAGACATATGCATGCATGAAGATGAGAGCCAGAAGATCCTATGGGTATTGGAGCAATAGAAATGGTAACCTGATTATTGAAAAATATCGTGGTTATTTTCAATTGTTGATCTGATGTGTACAACATAATCAAGTTATTTCTGTAGCCTTTCACAAAAGGGCGTGGGTAGAGAGCCATCTTTTGAAGTCTAGCTATTAACCATTACCAGTCACAAGATTGTTAATGTTGTAGTGCATTTGAACGATTGATGTCTTTAGATTGTGAGAATGTAACTACAAGGGAAATAAGAACACGCACAGATTGCCTTTATGCATGCATTTATTGATATAAATTATGCTTACTGCATATATATGTATACCCTTCAAATCTCATCATTTTGATGTTTCCATTTCAGTTTGATTGTAATGAATCTTGTTTTGGCCAGCAAGGAATTCCAGTCAAGACAATGGCTTATCATCATTATGTTGGCCTCTTTTTGAGGGCCAATTGCAATTATCGTAGCAGTTTCTTTTTTAAGTTTAGCCTGATCTGTATTTTTTACATTTTTCCATTTTAATTGTTTTGTCCTTTTGTGACAATTAACAATGTTTTATTTTCATATTTAGTTGTTAACTTTGACACTCTGCCCATTTCTCTTCCACATTTACTGCTACTTTTCATTTCTGGTGCTGAAGTGAAAGCTGAAGTTGTGCTGCAAGATCTAGTGTTCAGCAGTGTCTAGGATTTCTTTGTTTCAGACTTGTCATATAATTTTTGCTATATTGTTTTAAGTATATCTTTTGTTTGAATGTACTCATCTATTAATTACAAAGACTTGACACCATTTAACCCTTTGACTTGCGCTATTGTTTGCGAGAAAAGGTAAATGTGTATGTATGTATGCATGCATGTATGTATGTATGTATGTATGTATGTATGTATGTATGTATGTATGTATACATGTATGTATGTATGTATGTATATATGCATGCATGCATGTATGTATGTATGAATGTATGTATATATGCATGCATGCATGTATGTATGTATACATGTATGTATGTATGTATGTATGTATGTGCGCTTTCACGCGCGGTGGCCATTCAAAGGGTTAATTTTACAACTGCTAAACACCATTGGCATGAGGTGCAGACTGTTACAACTGTTTGGATTAGGTTGTGGTCACTGGTCGTGCAAGTTTCAGCTCGTTAAGAATAAAAACTTTAAACCATTAGTTTCAAGCAATCCATTATAAATTAAAGGAGCTTGATATCTAAGTGGGTTTCTACCAAGCAAAACGTCAATTTGGTAATTTCTGGCTCAGCATTGAAATCCAATATTGACAGGCTCTTTCTGTGGCTCAGCCAATTCTTCAACATCAAGATTCCACAGAGTGAGATTTGCCTTCTGACTTATTTGTTGAAATCCAACTTTTACTTGGACATGAAGCGAAACTTCATTACATCAAAATTCCAGGGACTGTTGTCCCTGAATTGTTCGATATATGCAAGGTTCAGTAGAAATAGGATACTAACATCAAGCTCTATCAGACACCAGATGAACCACCAAAGTCGTCACAAACGTCTAGTACATGTGCTGCAATCTTTTGTCTTTTTCATGATAGTAATGATCTATATGATAACAGTAATTTTTTGATATCTGTATTAAAAAATAAAAGATTATAGTTTGAAATTGTATGTATGAATTCAATTTATAACTCTACAACAATCTGTGTAACATTCCTAAGACTACAAACCTAAGCCAGAAGTTGTTAGAACATTGATAAAAATAGGATGTTAGCTAACACTTAGCGTAGAGCTCATAATAATTAGGCCAGTGTTGAGAATACCTCATTTCCATTTAATCAGAGATACACATATAAAATGCTGAACCTCAACAGTTTGCAAGGTTATTGTTGTAATTTCTAGATTTCTACAGCACCCAAAATGCTTAAGAAGTGGGAACCATCTTATTCACAGGTGTTCATTCAAAACTCATGGGTAATCTTGGATTCACCATATACTATGCAAAACAATTAACCTATCTTGTCATTCACAAATTGTTTTATGACATAATTCATTAGTTTTGAAATACTGTACCTATGTGCAGCAAGTCAAAGATTCTTGTATTTAATCCTCCCTGAACAAGGTCAGTATTTGTAAAGTGCTGCTGACCTTTCAAAGGCTATGGGATTTAGATAAGTAAATAGAGGCTAAGGTATGAGATTAAAGAACACATACATTTATTTAGCCTGAACTGACTGATCTCCCAGCAACCCAGATAACACAGTGCACCAATCTTTGTTTAATGCCTGGATCCAGTTGGGAAATGAAAATCAGTAATTTTAAACTAGCCATTGAATTGCACAGTGGCCCTATAACTTAGATATACCTGCTAGTCAATAGTTCAATGAATGAAAAATTACTTTGCAATTGATGTGACTTTGATATATTCAAGTTCAATGAAACCGTTATTTTTTGTGTTTACATTGGTTATAGCCATAATTTGTAAGTAGATGGGTATCTTTAACCTCAGTTTTGATAACCATTTGTCATAAAATTGTTATACAAAATTTCATTTTCTGCTTAACATTTTGAACTCGGGAGCATAACAGCTACATATCACACACTGAAGCTCAACCTTATACTACTTTACCAGTCCTATTATGTGCCCACATTCTACAGTCAATCTTCAAAAAATGGGCTACAGAATTATCTTTGCCAGCTCTAAATTAGAGATATTAGATGCTTTTTCCAGATACATGTTTCCATTAAAAAAACTAATTAGCAATCAAACTGAGGATAATAATATCTGTTGCTTAAGACAACCCTGAGAAACGGCCATGTATATGACACGTTGGCTTGAGGCACTAGTGTGAATATCTTTTAACAGGTGGGTATTTATACCTCCAACCTCTGGGTTGATAGACAGCCAGTGAGCCAACTGATAAAACTTATGCACCTTACTCAGTTTTTATTAGTGATGTTGCTTTTACCTACATATTGTCCATCAGAAACAAGACATTAGTACACAAGTAGGAAGGGTATAGATCTGCAAATTAATTCTCCTTCCTTCTGAGGACTGCAAATGAGCCACTATGGCACATTATCATTATTATTTTACCCAAGATAGGACTGATCGCTCAGGAATAAAAAAATTACACAAAGGAAACATTATTTCTGTAAAATCAGGCCTCATCCCCAAGACCATCTGGATGTGCCTGTGAAGGCAACAAGTATATACATTAACAAAAGGTCCAGTGATGATGTACATGGGAAGTTAGTGGTGCCACAAACAAACGACATGATACTAATTAGCAGATTGACCATCAAACGTAAGCTTTGTGACGTAAAGTATTCAAGTTCGTTAATAAACATCACAAATGTCAGCATAAATATGATGTAACAAATGTCATTGTTATCAATAGTAACAAGTTAATTACCGGTATAGTTCCACAGGAAAGACACCGCTTTATTCTATTAGTGCTTGGACTTAGAAAAAAGAATGTCCTTTAAGCTAGCCCTGCCATGTTTGTGAAGTGTTAGTGACTTAATTTTTTAACCTTGGCATATGGTGGTGGGGGGCCAGCCCTTGCCCTCAGCACCCGACCTTCTCAGTGACAATGTACTCATAAAGCTAAATTGGCTAGGGGTGCAAACAGAACTGAAATCTCGAAGCAAATTTATGCTCTGCCAGGGAATTGAATGCGGACGTCTCAATTGACAGTCCAGCAAACACCCCACTAGACTGCAGTGCACCCCACTGATACTCATCAACAGGCAAATAGATAAACTATATAAACAAATTGAGGTAAGGCAAAGTTGACATCAACTGCACTGGCAGCCATACGTCTTTCGAAATTGTAATCTACAGCGCTCAAAAAAGCGAGTTCGTGGGAACCAGTGTATTCACAAGTGCTTGATCAAAACATGGAGCAATTGGTTCCAGATCAAGATATAAAGGGGTCAGGCAGGCAGAGGATTTTCTTCAGAAAGGACATTTTTATGAGCTTGTGCACAGATGCTCTGCTCTTTAAAGCTGTTATTACTAGTATTTTTTTGTCTTGAGGTAGCTATGATCCCTCAGGCTCTTAAAACAATGTCTGGAGACAATAAAATGACCGTCTGGAACAGCTGATAACTCGTGAAGTTCTGGCTGAGGTAAATATTATTGTTATGACGGTACACAACTAATAATTTTATAGTAAACTGTTCAGCTGCTTTACTGAGTGAACATCCAGAGGGGATTAACACTTTAACGATGAGCTGCATTGGTTTCTCAGTCACTTTTAGTACACTCTCGATGTTAAAGTGTTAGAGCACACTTTTGGCTGTATAGTTAATTTCTGCCTGAGATTTTAACCATAGCAAATTATCACTGTCATATTCTTTAACCGCTTACACAGTCAGTCTTAAAAACACCAGAACTATTCTCGGAGAGCAAGCGGAACTAGGATGGAAGAAGGACCGACATTGTAGATGAACGAATGTCATAACCCATTGCACTGAGATCCTTCAGTAGAATGTTGAAGGTTAATGTCATTGTACCTTGTGTCCGAACCCTTGTAACTAAACAGAAGAACATCACAAACTTATTATTATCTATTATTCGTATTTATTTAATCAAAGATGGGCAAGCTGTATGTAAGTGGTGCATGAGATGATTATGACATAAAACATGCAAAAAGCTTTGTTTGGGTGAGGTTGTTAAGGAAAAGCAGAGGTTAAAAACAGAAAACTAAAGGATGTCATAAGTGTTATACCATGATAATGCTACAATGGCACTGACAGTTAATGTGAGGACTGAATGAAACAGTTTTCGTACATCGACTGAAAACTAAAAGTGTGATAAGGAGTTTGATGACAGGTGTGACTGCTTTTACCCTGTCTTCCTTCATTTTCATTTAAGACTCTAGGATCAACGAACTCTGGGTTAGTGCCTTTCATCCAGTCAAGAAATCTCTTCATTCGTGATGGCTGTTCAGGCACAAACAGTCCAATCTTCAGGGTATGCCTAAACAAACAGAATATCTGTGAAGTGAAAGAAATATTTTAAGTTGGTTAGTGTGAAAGTTATAATATTTACGATGATGATGATGACTATGACAAATACAACAAAATGAGTGATACTAAAATGAGATAAGTAATAATAATAATACCAGTAATTAATTATTCATTGCCTATTAAATATCTTGTTAAATGAATGCTAGCTTAAATGTTTCTATCATGTTTTAATCTCTATTTAACATTAAAATGTGACTGTGCTTGAAGACACCTAGATACAGGAAAACGTCTGATTTTCAGATTTTCAAACCACAAATCTAATTTTTCACTTCAAACTATGCTTCTAACCACAAATCATTACAACACATGTAATGATGAAGTGTCTGGCTTGCGATGCTACAGTCAATTGTCTAAAACCTTTCTTTGCAGACTATGAAATGACCATTGGCTAATTGGCTAGTTACCAGTAATCTGTTATATCCAATTAGTTATTAGCCAGTGGTATTAATGACAGAGCATTATAGATAATTACTATCTATCAGTCTTCAGATTACCGGTAGGTTAGAGCACAGATAGTTGCTGTCATTGCTGCTAAAAACTATAATGCAAATGTTGCTGTGTACACAAACCTTCCCGGTTGGACTGGAATATGAACTATTCCATAGCCGCGAACAATGTCAGCACCACGAGTGTCGTAACCATAGACATGAACTATGAGCTTTGGCCCTTAAACAAAAACATCCATTTTATAATACATATCCCTAAGTAACTTTTCAAAAAACCAATACAGAAGGAAAAACTAAACATCAGATGATCTTTAGGACTTGGAATGTGTCCAGGTCCTATTAAGGCATGTTCCAGTAAAGGAGATATTTGACTACTGCATTAAATTGGTATGTGAAAGGTACATAAACTGACAATTTACCAAAGAATGGTCCATCTAGACAATTCATCAAGCAAATGGTTCATCAATGTTAACTCAACCATATTCGGTTAAATTTATGTTTACAATAGCTGGATGACATTTTTATGGTTACTAAGCAATAAAATTGTTGCTTACAGCTTTTAAGAGTACATGTACTAGGGAAGAAAACTAATGGTTTTACTCTTGAGGTTAAAGGAACAGAGGATATTTATCCTCATTTAACAACCTTTCTTTGCATTGATGCCCAAATACAACAAGAAACATTTCAAAATTATTGGGCATCTCTTCTGTCATACTGTGATAACATTCTATGAAATACAGATTTAATAAACCTCAAAAGACCTCAAACACTGTAATCATAAACTTTGCATTTCATCAGCATCTAGAAAGCTAAGCCATGAGGTCAAGTTGATTCAGAGGGGCTGAATCAACTTTCAAGCTTGAGACTAGCAGGAATTTTGGTTTTAATTCAACATTTGTATGGTGGCAATGCAGAAGTTTTCAAACAAATAGGGTTACCCTGGATTAAATTACATCAATTAAGGTTAGAGAGAGTGATCAAATTTTAACCTAAAACGGAAAACCCATGGGTCGAAAACAAACAGTTATAGATGAATCATAAACTTACAATCCAATGGACTAGTGCTTTTGAAGCCAACATCAATTGGGTGGTTCACAACAATCCTGTCCTGGTGGAAGCCTTTCTTCATGGTGCTGGTTAAACCTTCTTCCAAACCCTGAAATCAAATCTAATACATAAACTCTGTACTACTTCTCCATCCAAGTCAAACAGAAGCCCCGATTATCTGATTCAGAAAGCTCAGATATACATCAGCAATTTTCAGAGAAGTATTTCAATAAAGAAACATTTTCCTCTGAAAATAAAAGTGCTTCATGAGAAGCATTTATTTATTATGCATACATGCTGGATCTTTGATAAGTATGTTAGATTACCTTAGTACTTAGTCCACGATACTCTACAATATTAGAGCTAATAAGAACCAGAGAGCTGTTCTCTTTGGGAACGTTGATGTTAGCTCATCGATTAGACCAATCAATTTGGCAATTTTTTTCTAGAAGTTTAATGTTTGACTATTGGTGCCAACCATTTTTAATTATTATCAACTCCAGAAATTTTCCCCCTCTAGGTCCTTCCAAGCAACTATTAGAATGACTTCATTCAAGATATCACAAATTCTCTTCATACTGGTGAAGACCAGATAATTATTTTTACTTGGCAACTTTTAAAAGATAGTTATTTACCAATACATCATTCATTTAGTTCCATATTACAAGATCATCATAATTATGTTCAGTAAGAAAACATTTAATGTCATCAGCAAACAAAATTATTTTCAGAAATTTCAGAGATAATTAAATTATAAGTTAACTGAAAACCGACAAAGTCATTATTGTCAGTTAACAAACAGCACCATCATATTATGTCTAAAGTGAGTAACAACACTGATAATAATGAACAAATTCGAGGGTATTAAAAAGCAATGGTGCAAGAGATCATCCTGTTTAGCACAATCAAATGCAAGCACAGAAAATTACGAACCAACTATCCAAACCATATACCAAAGGCCCAAAATACAATGTTCAAAACAATCGCTAACACCTGGTTGCTTGTGATGGAAGTATTCTGCTGCTTCAACTAATGGGTTATCGTTTTAGTTAGTTGAGAGAAACTACCTCTCGTTTGCTGCTGATATGGATTTTATACGCATCTGCAGTTACTTGCCAATTGCTAAACTTGATTTGACATATTGTACTAAGTATGTGCTGTTCTGAAAGTGTAGTGCCTAAGAAATTTCAGTATTTTACTACAATAAACTAAATAAGCAAAAGATTATATAGTTACATGTATATTCAATTATGAACAACATTCAGGATACCAGGATTTCCAAAATAGTACAATCATTTACAATATGCTCATGTTGTCTGAAGAACCAATGACCTTCGGATCTGAGCAGGGCCGGATTAAGACTTTCGGGGCCCTAAGCCAAGGGCCGGGTTAAGACATCCGGGGCTCTAACCGGAAAGCCATGCAATTTTTTTCCAGATTTTTTGCTTTTCCGTCTTTTTTTCAGAAGAAAATTGTCAAATAGGACCATCTGATTTATTATTTCCTGACAGTTGGGGCCCCTCAAAACGTTGTGAGGCCCTAAGCCATGTCAAATAGGATCTTTGTACCATCTGATTTTATATTTCCTGACAGTTGGGGCCCTCAAAACATTGTGGGGCCCTAAGCCATGGCTTATTTCGCTTATAGGTTAATCCGGCTCTGGATCTGAGATATTTGATCTGGAGGACATTTTTGTCCTAGTGCCCCATGTGAATTCTTAACGATACACTATACAGTATGCAGCAGTTGTATTGATGACATCATGCTGTATATGTTTCTGATTACCGGTATATACTGTACTTGGTGTATTCTTGATCTTATGACAAATTCAAATTGTCTGTTGTATAATATTCTTGTCGTATAATGGCTGTCAGTTTGTCACAGTGTTGCTTTATCAATCCAATGAAACCCGGAGTAACTTACTGAAGCGATGTCCCAGTCTGGTCCAAAGACGTACTGGTATCTGCAGTAGATATTATCAAACTCCGGCATCTAAACGTAATGAAAACTACAGTTATCATCTTCAAAATTATTATAAATAAATCCAACATTCTTCCAAAATTATAAACTTAGACAGCAAATTCACACTGTGAATTTACTGATTTGAGAATCTGAAGGTTGGGCTCTGCATGAGTGCCTGCCACTGGTGACTTTGAGCTATCTGAGCAATATTTGCTAACTGATAAATGTTCAAGTCTTAGTTACATTTAACATCGCTCAGGCTAGCATAGAGAATGGCACCAGTTGCTTAGTTTCCTGGAGCCAAGGCGCTATATAAATTTCCTTAATAAATAAGTGCTGTGCCTATGACAATCTAACAGATTGTCATAGGTACAACGCTTTTGTGAAGGTACTTTAAATGTGCTATATTAATTGTCCTGATACATACATACAAAAATATGAATAAATAAATTTTAAGTAACAAAAATTGGCTGTTGGGATCTGTCATCTGTTTTGGTCTGGTATACACACAAGTCAGGGTTGCCAATGAGACTGCTAACAAATGAAATACAAGACTCCTAGCCTCAAGACCAAGACATTCACCAAGACAAGAACAATATATTTGGCCTTCAAGACAAGACCAATATCAGACAAGTCTGAATGTCTCTGAGTACATTTTATTGCTAACTCTCAGCAGATTTTGCTACCGTTCGCACATCTACATGCACATGAACAGTAACAATTCACAACAACCTTCATAATTCACAATAACCTTCAACTTCATAGCTGAATATTATATACTTTGCACTGTTTCACACAAATAAACCCAGACCTTCTTTTAAATGGACAGACATAATAATAACAAAGTGTAGAGTTCACAGTTGGTATATTCCACCATGTTGATCACAGACATCGCTTTGAATGTTGACTCCAGGTTTAGGAGGTTTGGCAATGATTATAATTCAATAATTTAATTATTCCTTGGCATTTGGTTACTGTGCAAAAAAATTTGTAGGCCTTTACATGGCATCGGCCTATGACATAAAGCCATCCAGCATTGAAATCAAATAACTGAATTAAACAATGGAAGTCAATATACATGTAACTCTTCAATGTCAATGTCACTGATATCCATTAGCAGTGTTTCCGTTAGAATCCAAAAGAGCACGTATTTACGCCCTAACTATTTTTTTGGACGTAGCTCATTTCTTTCGGCTATGACACCGAAAATTTTGACGTTTTTTACGGACATAAAAACAGCCATTTACGTGTTAACGGAAACACTGTCCATTAGTCGACTATTAGTGGGCAATTTAGTACCAGTTGGTAGTCTTTTACTCTGTCCAAATTAATCAATACAATTATTTTCATAAACACGGATGATCCCAACTACTATCTGCCACGTGGACAGAAGTTATTATATTGTACTAACACCTTTCGTTACTGACAGGGGGTTTGGAGAATGAGACCTCCATCGAACTTCGAAAGTGGGGGGGGGATTAACGTACGTTTTGGACATAAACTGGGTTGTTGTTGATTTCCTATAAAATCAGTCGGCCAGAGTGGGGGTTGTTGTTCTCCCAATTCAGGTGGGGGGGCGGGGGTGGGGGAGTGGGCGGGGTGGGGGTGGGATGGGGTTAGAAGCCACTGATTACTGATATAGTAGTACCAAAGAATGGGAGCCACAAGAATCTGAGGCCTAGATACATTGGCGCCATAGGATAATAGGAGAAAATTGTAAGGTTCTACATTTTCCCACTTTTTTCAAAGAACGCTTAGGATATGAAGCACTTACTATTCACTCGCAAGCACTCCGCCTCCGGTACCTTCCTGATGACTACCCACCATTTGAGCTACTCTGCCTTGAAGCTTACACCCGTCTTTTCTCTGCAGTGCTGATGAACCAGGGCCACTTACTGCATAGTTTACTTCAACCAAAAAAGCCCCAACAATATACCCTACGACCGCGATCGCACGACCATTGTGTACCTCTTGCAGATAATTTACAGCGAAAAACGTTTATTGTTAGAATGTTGTACTCATATTGACAGTTGATTGGGTAAACTTGCACTTTAGGGGTCCCGAATAATGACACCCATATTCGAGGGGAGTATGTGTTATAAAAGATCACATTTTGACACTAATCAGCCTAGTTCAATGGAAGAAGTTTAGCACTAATGGCGGCGTGAGGGTCGGTTAGGGTCAGGTTAAGCGTCGTGAGGGTCGTTTAGGGTCAGGGTTAGGGTTTGTGTTGTCTTTAGAAAATCTTCAAAATCGGGACCCCTAAAGCGCAAGTTTACCGTTGATTGTTGTTAAGACGCATGTACACCAGAGTGCGGATATGCAATTGGTTTAATAAAGAATATACTTACTTACTTACTCATTGACAGAAAACAGTTTAAAGACGGAGCAGACAGACAAGCGTTAAGTAACAATCTTCTGGATGTGTGTACACGTTCAAATCACGCCGCTACTAAATTTAGAATATAATCAACGTAATCTATCACAATAATTATAAATAAAAAGTACTTGCCTCGATGTATTCAATCTTTCCATTCGCCATCAGCAGAAAAACGCCAGTACCCGTGTCCGCCATTTTTACACAAATCTCCGTTGCCTGGTGCTAAATTAGTAACCATCCAAATTTGACGCGTTGACTCTATAAATAGCGACGCGATTTTTAACATAAAACCGCTTTGCTTGTCTAGAAAGTAAAAGCATCAAAATTGGATAGTTACTAATTTAGCGTGGGCGGGTCCGGCTCCAGGACATAATAAGTTATTTCCAGCCCCTCCTTTCCAAACAGTTTGTTTGGAAAGGAGGGGCCCCACCAGACAAAAGTCGAATTCTACATCCGTGCATTTGCAGTCTGTTGCACTAACGTCGTCGTTGATATTAAAGACCTGACAAACCATCATATATATATATATATATATATATATATATATATATTCGTTTATTGAGTTAACAACAGACATAACGCTGTAGGTGTACATGGAAAAGCTAGATAACATCGTATAATTTAATACGAAGTAATAGCTTAGTAAGAGTTAAGGAATAATATTCGAGATATAAAGTTTCGTGAGTCTTTGACAGGAAGGTTAAAGTTATGTGGTCTGGCCCTGAGAAAATAAGGGGTGAAATGTTGGTTGGGGAAAAGGCATCTGAGTGCATGATTCTCATTTAATAGAACAGCTTTGAATAGCGAAGTGTCTGCTACATTAGCAAGAACTTTCGCAGAAGTAAATCTGTGTGATGTTGTATTACTGCTTAACGACACTTTTTCATATCGAAGATGATCAGTGTCGGAGGCAGAAAGCAACCTCGTACTCCACGTTTATATTGCGACCGAGCCACCCGCAGTAAAGATCCGAGAAATTAATCTCTGATAAACCGACCCGACCGGGAAGCGAACCCGGGGCGCCGACGCGGCGAGCGGGCACCAACCCACTCGGCCACTCAGGATCTCTGTGTGAGTAAATCCAGAGCGATTTATAGTCTGTTCCTCAGACGTTCTAGGCGGGGTTTGTCCTTTTGGTTCGCCAGACCCCACCAGGCGGGGGAAGGCATACATTGTTCTTGCTATGATGGATGCACGAGTGATCAGCTGTAAAGAATCTGTATACAGATGCACCATGGTTTTTAAGTGTTTTAAGGGCGAAGATAGAAGCAAAACCACTTCTGACAACTTGGTTGACGTGTTCTGAGATTGAAAGTTTTTCATCAATGAACATATCTGTAGCCTATAGAGCTTTTATAGAGGTAGAGCGTGGACGACCTGCAGTGTTCGAGGGTTTGCTTCAGAGTGAAGATTGGTTATGCTTGATTATTGACATTTCACGGGTTTTGGATGAATTTATTTTCAAGTTCTTTTCTTTAGACCAGTTGTGAATATGTTGAATTTCTGTTTCAGCTGTATACGAATTAAGAGAGTTTGATCCGATGAAGAGGTAAGAATCGTCAGCATATTTGGAGAGACGATTTTGAGGATGAATGGGATGGAGGTCGGATATGCCAGCAATGAAACCAGTGGGGCCGAAAACTGATCCTTGAATGACACTAGCGTTGATTGAAATTACTTGAGATTTACGACCTTTGTAGATGGTATAATGCTTTCTGCCATTCAGGCAGTTGATTATCCAATTGTAGATGTTGTCTGGAAGGGAGAGAGAGGCTATCGTGTTTGGGTTATTGCAGAGTGACTGATAGAGTCAACGGCTGTAGAAAAGTCCATTGATATTACATGTTCATTGGTTTTAGGAAGGTCAGTACGTGGTATGTTGTATGATGGAAATGACTGCAGCAGTGGTTGAACCTGTGGGCTTGAAGGCATATTGGTCATGAAGAAAAGTGTGTTTAGGCAGATATGTTCAAAGCTGGGATAGGCCTAGATGTAAGCGTGAACAGCTATGCGTTCAACGAGTCTGGATAGAACTGGAAGGACTGAGATTGGTCGAAAGTCTGATGGTTGGGAGGGGTGGGGAGGTTTAGGCCTGGGGTGGATTATAGCAGTTTTCCATTGGTTAGGAACAAAGGAAAATGTTAATGATTGGGTAATTAGAGTTGTTAGTATTCGAGAGTAGCCGGGAGCCGTTAGTCTAAGAAACCAGAGTGGGAGACCGTCATAACCAACTGCAGTGTGTTTGAGATTATCAAGTAGATGAAAGATTACATTTTCGGTTTTGTGGATCTGCTCTGGGCAGCAGTGGATTTTAGAAGAGGTGCAGAGCAATTGGGATCATGAGAAGCATTGAAGAAGTAGTTGTTGAGATCATCGGGACTGAGGGAGAAAGGGAGGTTGTCATGTTTGGTGTTCTTTGTAATTTGGTTGACTTGTTGCCAAAGTGACGTAGCTCCTTCCCGAGGGTTGGCGTGTTTGAGGAATGAGGTGTTCTTCTTAGATATAGCTTGGACAACCAAGACACTGAGAGTCGGTGAGCGTACATTGATTGTCTGGCCTTTTATTTATAGTGTTGTTAACGTGCACGTCGAAACCAAGTTGTTTGGATAGCATGACTCCTAATTGTAATTGTAATTGTAATCGAACATTTATATAGTGCCGCTCAGAAATCAGCAGCGCTCTCGACCTGCTTCAGTGCCTGCGTCAGCGAACAGGAAAGTCTTAAGACGTCTACGGAACTGGGGAGGGGTCGTCCATTAATTATGTCAACAAATTTTAGGTAGTTTTCGACCCCATCCCCCCTTGTCAACAACTGTCAAATTTTTCAAACTCCCCCCTATTTTGTTGACATAATTAATGGACGACCCCGGAAGGAGAGGGCTAGTAACTCAAGGCGAAGAGACTGGGGAAGAGAGTTCCAAGCTGATGGGCCAAAACGGGCAAAGCACCTAGAGTGGGCCTTAGCAGAGCGCATGTGAGGGACAACCATAAGGCCACGAGTCGAAGATCGCAAAGAGGCCCTCGCAGGTAAGGAGGAGACAGGTAGGATGAGGCCACCCCAACAAGGCAGTTACACATGAGGGAAAGGATTTGGAACTGCACCCGCTGTTGGATAGGGAGCCAGTGAAGGGTATCCCGAATATAGCATGGACAAACTTTGGAATGTCGCCGATAAACCGAGCAGCTGCATTAAGAATAGACTGGAGTTTGTGAGTATTAGAGGCGGAGAGTCCAATGTATGCAGCGTTCCCAACGTCGACCCGAGTGCAGATCAAGGCGTGCACATGGATCAGAGTAGTAATGGCATGCAGTGACAGAGAGCTGCGAATGGCCCAGCATCTTCTGCTGTTCAAAAGGTAGAGCGGTTGTTATAAGAGGCTTCCTCTGCCATAGACACATGGCTCTCCTGTAACCGCCTGCGGCTGAATCCTGACAAGATTTTCTGCCGTTCTTCACTACGTTGTGCAACCGGTCGATTCACGAATCTCATCTTCCATCCTCTCAAAAGCAGTCACTTCTACTTCCAGTCTTGAAGCGAGATGGTCTGGACTCAACTGATCCAGCCAACTACCGACCAATTGCCAATGTTACGTTCTTGTCTAAAATTTTAGAACGCATTGCAGCCAACCAATTAATTGCATACTTAGACATGCATGAGTTGCTTCCCTTTCAGCAATCGGGTTTCCGGAGGAATCATTCCACAGAGACTCTTTTGGTTCGTCTTCTGTCCGACTTCTATGGCGCCATGGACCGTGGTCAGGACCGACTCTCTTAGCTCTATTTGACGTTAGTGCAGCTTTTGATTCAGTTGATCATTCTATCTTGCTCCAACGTCTCTCTATTTCCTTTGGGTTGGCAGGCGCCCCCTAGAATGGCTTTGCTCCTTTCTGTGTGAGCGCACTAACTGTGTGGTTGTGGGGCTTCTATGTCCCGTTGGGTCTCAGCCCCTTTTGGTGTGCCACAGGGCTCAGTGTTGGGCCCTTTACTGTACATTCTCTACACAGCTGGTATTAGTTCCTTGCTGTCTACTTGTGGCCTCCTGCAACAACTCTATGTTGATGATGTGCAGGCCTATGTTCACTGCCATGCTGCTGATGCAATTTCTTCTGTATCGTTAATGTCTCATGCCATTGATGCTCTATCATCATGGATGGCCTCAAATCGTTTACTTCTGAACCCCTCTAAAACCCAATTCATCTGGCTCGGTACCCGCAGACAATTGGCATCCATTGACCTGCACCTACTAGTGGAGACTTTCCCTCATATCTCTTTCTCTGTCACAGTTCGAGACCTCGGAGTCACTTTGGATCAAGAGCTCAATTTCTCACAGCATATCAATTCGATCACTCATAGATGCTACTATCAGCTTCGTCAACTCCGAGTTGTCTCACGATCCCTCTCTCATAATGCTACTGTGACTCTTGTGCATGCCTTTGTCACTAGTAGACTTGATCAATGCAGTTCGGTACTTAATTGTAGGTCTACCAATGGGGCTAATTGGGCGCCTTGATCGAGTTCTGCGTTCCGCTGCTCGCCTCATTGGCCACCTGCCTAAATATGCTCCTGCCTCTGCCTATATGCGTCATGTTCTTCACTGGCTCCCTGTTTCTCAGCGCAACTCCTATCGAGTTGCTGCACTTGTATGGAGGTGCCTTCTTGGCTGTGCTCCATCCTACTTGTCAGATCTTAGTCGACCTGTCTCTGACCTCGCAGCTCGTAGATCTCTGCGTTCTTCAGAAAGGGGGAGCTTTTGGTCCCGCGAGCTCACGCTTCCATTAGACAGCGTCGAGCCTTTTCGATTGTGGGTCCCTCCATCTCGAATGGCCTCCCAATAGACTTGCGATTGATGCCTCAGCTAGATTCACCTGCCTTTTATACTCCTTGGAGTACACGTACAGCTCTGCTATATGTAAAATTTTCAAAATATGTCATAGCAGTTTTGCATCGGTACTGCAATTCATGCACGAAAAAACTATTAAAGACTGTTGGTTTTCCAGAAGACTGCGTTTTATGCACAAATGCCGTTCGCATGACAATGTGGATGTCAGGTTTCTGTGTCTTTTCTCAGACACCATAAGTGGATGAGATTTTCTTGTTTTGCTTTTCGTGCTTTTCATGTTAATTTTGTTGTTGTGCTACCAATGTTTTTTTGGTGAATTAAAGATTGATATAAGTATCTCAAATCACACTTTTTTAGCCGTGGCTGGGCTGGGAGCGTCTCTGAGTAGGTTTATTGAAGAGGCGCTATATAAATTCTCGGAATGAATGAATGAATGAAGACACAATTCATATGGCTTGATGGCCGTCTTCAGCTCAATAAGATTGATACTGATTCTCTTCATCTCAGATTTCCCCACATCCACTTCTGCTCTTCAGCCTCTTCTGTTCGTGATCTGGAAATTGTCTTGGATCCTTCCCTTTCTTTTACTGGCCAGGTCAGCTCGGTTTCCAGATCTTGCTTCTGCCATCTGCGCCAATTCTGGCCATGCACTTGCCAATAGCCTGCAATTGTAGTTTAGCAAACTGCAAGCTTGGAATTACGGCAGGACAGATTTGGCTCGGGCTTTGGAAAACCTAAATTTCCAGATGAGATCACAACTATAACAACTCTTGCCGATCTTGTAGAGACAGACTCGTGGTATATGTTTGAAATATTACAAGTTGATACGATCGGTTCCTCAATGAAGATGTGTTCGTAACGACTACAAAGCCGCTATGACAAACATTGAAGCACTCAATGTAATCAATGACTGTGCTGAAAGAGGATTGAATCTCAGCTCGGATTTTCTGTCAGCATTAAAGATTATGTATGTTTATATGTGTGTATCTGTATATGTATATATATATATATATGAATGTATGTATCTGTCTATGTATATGTGTATGTTTGTAAGTAAGTAAGTAAGTAAGTAAGTACGTGCTTTATTGAACCGCCTGCAAACGCACTAATTATGTATGTGTTTGCATGTCTATTTATTTGATGTATGTGTATATTGTTAGGCATAAGCCCTATATAAATGAACTGGTGCGAGGTGGTAGTACCTAGCACGTGTGGGGAACGTAGGATGGGTTTCCCGCCTAGCCTAGTGGGGCCTATATACGCTCGTGGTAGGAGTCGTCGGGAGGCCAGTTCTGGTTCTCGTTTTGGTGTCGCTGACCCTCGTTGGGTTCTTCTTCCGACCACCGTTTGGTCTTTCGTGCTTGTCATAGCACCCTTGTCGATGTTCTCGGGTGGTATGCCCTTTGTCGTCTTCTGGACCGATAGTTCTGTGTTCTACACGTGTTCGGCGATAGAGGTCTTCGTTAGACCTGCTGACGTGGTTTTGGTGTTGTTCTGGAGAGTCGTGCGGAGTTGCTGCCGCGCTGTAAGGTATCATTGTGCTTTGTAAATACGTTCTGTATATAATTTTCGCATTAAATGTATATACTTGAATCCGGGGCTTTACTTCTTCTAGACTAGCGCGTAACAATATGTATACGCAAACGCAAACGCATGACAACGTACGAGCGACGATATTCATTATACGCATGGCATATAATGACTTTGCAACATGAATGTGTTTTTACAATATGATAGTAATAAAAAATTTCACTTTTTAAAATCTTTGCAAAGCTTCTGGAGATGGCCATTGACTAATGCAGAATTGTCAATTATAAGAACTATTGGAACATTCTTTAAAGTATTATTGCGGCATAATATGTGTAACTTGTGTGATTTCTCGTAATGGTTCTCTATTGTACAACTTCAATTGCTTGGTGGGATACCCAGAGTATGTCAGAATATTATCAAATTTGGCAAATATACCTTTTCGGTAATAGGAAAAGAAAAATAGGGACAAACGCTTTTGAATTGGGGCACACGATGCACCCTACTGAAGGCCCGACATATATCCTGCACTGCCTGATCGAGTACATGTATGTCGGAATGGTCCTGGAGAACGCCGTCCAATGTGGCAATGCCCTCCCCTTGAATATTGAGGCGCCGAGCAGGAGCGGTGAGCCAAGGTCCAGGAGCTGAAAGTCCCTGAACGCCTCTTCCGTCAGTTCCGCCTCTGAGAATATTAAATTGTTTGCACTTGTGACGGTTAAGCCCAGTGTTCGTTCCAGGTCAGACATTAAGACGAGGTCGTGTTAAACTTCTTCCAATCCCCTCCCGACGAGAGCTCGTCCAGGTAGCCCAGGCGAAAGCCTGAGTCTATAGTGAGTGAAGTACTGGCTGAAGTGGAAGGCAAAGGAGCAGAGGGCCGATAGGATCGCCCTGCTGCGGGAAAGTTTGGAACTGCGTGTAGCCTACCACGGACCAGTGGGACCACCAAACTGAAGCATGGATTCAGCGGCATGAGCTTAATGTATTGTAATGTAGCAAGACATTTATAAAACACCTCTTAAGAATCTTCTCAGAAGCACTCAACAAATGGTCATCAAACAGCTGAAATAGTGCGTCTTTAAGAGTCTAGAGAAAACCGTAAGCCACATGCAGCATTAGTGGCAAGAACAGAGGGCGGAAGAGCATTCCAGATCCGTGGCGCCGCAATCGAGAAGTCCCGGCGAGCACGGGAGCACCATGGCGGTTCGGAAGCAGAGTACAATCAAGTCATTTCGCGAGGAAGACCGGAGCGCCCGCCGACCCGTTTGTGGTGCACCTGGAACCTCTGAGTGCAAATACTTTCTTATGGCGAATTAAGTACACGGACCGTCAAGTTTATGTCGTGAGCGCATGTTGCATTGTGCTGACTTAAGTGGTGTTTCAGAGACAGGCAATTTACAAATACGGTATTATAGTGTCTACCAATTATCTCTATTAATAGTTAATAGTCGTATTAATACACACCATTGGTGTCTGCCTGCCGTTTCAATGAATCGTCTCCTACCAATGAAAACGTCATAATTAAATTATCTATTTTAATCAGCTATTGTTTAGAGAATGACAAATATAGGCCTATACATGTAGATCCTACAAAGTGTAACGGCAATGTAATAATCTTCAAGGCATCAGTCGATGGTCGCTAGTATATGCAAAATATTTATACAAGCAAAATTCCATGGAGAATCCAGAACGTCAAGATGAGAATGCAAACGAGGAACACGAAAACAGCCTACATTTTCTATAGCGACCGTCTGGTGATCTAGTTGATGTAATACTTCGGCCTATTCAGCTTTCTCCCACCGATCACTTCGTTCCTAATAGACTTGACCTCTTAGTTACACGTAGGCCTACTAGAATTGCTAGGCTATGGCTTCAATTGGACCCTCTCTTTGGAATGTGTTTCTCCTTCTGTTCGCTCTACAGAATTGCATCTGGCAGTCTCTTTTCTTCCCTTTTCTCAAAATCATGTTTCTTTTCGTGGGGCCTTGCGCACTGACTAGCGCTTCTGAACTGTTAACCCTACTGGAGGCGCTTTACAAATGCTTAAATAGAATACCTGCGCTTGGCTTTGAAGGCGCGTAACGTTATACAATGTGTTTAGGTTAATTACGTATTTACGATTATTGCTTATATTGTTCAATGGCCACAATAAATTTTGGTCTTTATGGCGCGAATTATATCTTAGTCTTGCCCGATTATCGTTTCAGCTAATCAGGTGAACGGAACGTGTCTTTATCATCAACATAAATGGAGGCAAGGTTTCATTCATCAGATTTCAATGATCTTATCTTTAGGTGTAGTTTTCAAACAAATTAATTGCCTGTTTAGCCTGTTCACAGTCACAAATTTACAGATGCTGCAAAAGTTCAATTTGGGATGAGATTATAGCGGAAGAGCATGCGGATTTCACCGACATCTAATGTCGTTTGTGGGCCAGTGACTAAGGTCCTAGTCGTAAGAAATCGGGAGGGCATGGGAGAGTACGACACGAGCTGTTTTTCCGCCGTGACCACCCACGTAGAGGTCACGAAATAGAGTCTACCTGAATTCCCTAACGGACGTTGTTTTGGGACCATATTGGGACCATGGCTGTCGATGAAGTGTGTCACTAGCGGCATCCGTGCGGACCATTATGTGCCCAATGCATACTGCTGTATGGGCCGGACGCCAATAATTTGCGCTTAAGTCCGACCACTAGCCTAGAAGAAAGTAAAATCATACTGTAGGTTTTATATTTAATTTATTTATTAATTATTATCACTATTTTTATGTCGTGCATGCCATGGATGTACGCGCTTCATTCTTACCTTTCCACTTCTAAATTCTTTCTTTTAGGCCTAACGCAAATAAGCATAATACCAGCAGCAAACAATTTTATAATAACACGCACAATTAGGACTTGCTATACAATACCTAAAACTCAACTTCGACTTCCATCAATATACCTACAACTCAACTTGGACTTCCATCCTGAGCTCGGACAAGGCAAGACGCAAGCCATCATCGATATACCTGGCTTGCGTCTTGCCTGGTTGTCCGTCCGAGCTCAGGATGGAAGTCCAAGTTAAGTTTTAGGCATATCGTAGAGATGATTGATCCCGCAATACTTGGGATCAGCTGCAGTTGTTTGTGGGTCAGAGATGGTTGGCGTAGTAAAGCTGGTGATCTAGTCTTTCCCTGATGATTAAAGCTATTGACTCTGAACCTCCATACATGCATCTAAGGCTCTAATTATAAGCCTCCCCTATCTCTCTCCATGCACAAAATGAAAGCATCTGTATTCATAATCCTCCCTTCTGTCCATACACCCTTCCATCCATCCTATCCTCTATCTCACCATCCATGCATCACTCCTACCTTCTATCTATCCATGAATCTAGGGGCCATCCATTTGGTACATACGCAAAATTCCGGGGAAAATTCATCCACTCCCCCTCCCAATACGCAAGGGTATTTCTAGCACCCATCCATCTGCGTACGTACGCTTGACACGCACCCCCCCTTCCGAATCCTGTAGAACGGTCTATATTATGACTGTATCCTGACGAATAGGGCAGGCCGGGAATCGGTAGGCTACACAGATGCAATACAGTTAATAGCAGTCAGAGGTAACGGGCATACAAGTGTGTGATCCTTTCCCACAGCCCTACTTAGACCTATTAATTGCCTGATCGCTGAACTGTGACTAATTTGAAGGAAGGCCAATATAGACACTCATTTGAAGGAAGGCCAAAATAGACACTCATTTGAAGGAAGGCCAATATTATATACAGTATTATCGAGCTTTATCCCCCTCCTATGCATACGCAAGCATACGCAATCAGAGGCATTTGGTTTATCCCCTCCCCCTCGATGCGTACCACAATGTAAGAAATACAATGGTGACTCCACTTACGTCTCGAAATTGGTTAATTTTAATTCATTCGCCAGATGCCACCGGTGACGCTCTGCGTGCGGCTTTATCGAATACGCGTACAATTAACGTATATGCACATACGTTTTAAGTAATTGGAAAAGGGCCTGATTTAAGCGTGGGCTACACGGGCGATAGCCCAAGGGCCCACCACTTAAGGGCCCCAACCAGTTGCAGTTTTCTGCTTCCCTTCACTGTATGTCTTCGGACTAGGGAAGAGATTCTAAGAGTGACTAGTGACTAGATCTGAGTGGTAGGCTTCCGAATAACCATATTGTAATCATCATAATTTTTGAGGTATGGGGGTTGTCCCTATTGGAGATTGCACATCGGCAAAGGCAAAAATATGCTGCAAAAGGGCCCACCCATATTGGGCACCCATGGGATGGGCTTCCACCACCCTAAATACGGCTCTGATTTGGAAGTGCTATTACAGGTAATATAGGCCTATCACTCCCTCTGACATGATATTGTGACGGTCGAGGGCTGCTCCCTGCTCTTGCCTCCCCCTCTGCTCAGCCTCCCCTTTGCTCAACCTGCTCAGCCTCCCCCTCTGCTCAGCCTCCCCCTCTGCTCAGTCTTTGCTCGTCTGCTCAGCCTCCCTCTCTGCTCAGTCTTTGCTCAGCCTCCCCCTCTGCTCAGGTCTTGCTCAGCCTCCCCTCTGCTCAGGTCTTGCTCAGTCTTTGCTCAGTCTGCTCAGCCTCCCCCTCTGCTCAGGCTGCTCGGGTATAAATAGAGGGCTCTCTCATTCAGAAAGGAGTCCGCCAGCTTGGAGAGTTCTTCTGAGGTCGAAGTTGTGATGATGTGCTGTGTGCAGTCGAATACTTTGACGTTGAAAATAAATCTTGCTGAAACCTCTCCTCCCTGCTTCCCGAAGAGACCCAGGAGAAGGGGAGATTTTTGCCACAATATTACCACAGTTGAACTAGTATCCCTCCACAAACCAGTGGTACCAATACTGTACCATATAATTACGGTATACGAAACAGTACAACTGCAGCACAGACTGCTGTCAGAATGACACGTTTAGGTAAACTTTCGTAAGTGCACAACGTGTTCATGGGTGCAAATTCTTTACAAATCTACTAATCCAGTGCAATACAATACAGTAGCCTACACAACACAGTACCTATCAGCAGATTACTACTACAGTCCCATTCCAGCACAGTACTGATAAATGCAGTAAACGTACAGTGCATGTGTAAGACTACTATCACAGTATACGTACAGTACAGGTAAAGTACATGTAGATTACAAGTACAGGTACAGTCCAAGTACATTATAGCAGATGTGCAGGACAAGTGCAATACATGTAGAGTCTAAGTACAGTAAAGACATGTCAACTAGGCTATCATGCAGTACCAACTAGGCAAGCAAAAAATTTCCAGAGCAGTGGGAATGCCATTCCCACACCACTTTAAACCCTGAGTAAAGACAAAGTACAAGTAAAGTAAAAGTACAGTATATCATGTGATCTGCCTCTACGAAGTCATGGAATGCCCAACAATATTTTGAACTTATTTTTAATTAAGACACTGAAAAGAATTGCTTCACATTGAGATGGAAACTTACTGACAAAGCATTACTTATATAACATCCAATTTGAAGATCAGTTTGTTTTAAAGAAATAGTTCATGTTATAAATGATGCGTACGTACTAAATGGAATAATGGATGACCCCCAATTCATTCATTCATAGCGCTACCTACACATTACACAGGCTCTGCATTTCAGATATTGTGGTGACCAGCATGGGCGCAACCACGGTCCAGAAGTTGGGGGACCTACTAGAATGTCTGAGAGGAAGAATTGCGAACGCCGAAAGCGCGAAGCTGCGATTGCTGAAGGCAATAAGCCCCTATAACGACCAGGGGCATGGGGGACCGTCGTAAGTTCTCCCATCGGGGTCCCCAGAAGCCGACGCAATTTTGAGCATTTGATGCCAAATGGAGTAGGCTACATTTTGGGCTCTAATTTACTTAAAATTTGTCACCGATGATTTCGATATAAAAGTACGTAACCATCTAGAACACCACTCGCAGTCGCAGCATTAAAAACTGAAATGTCCTCGTAGGCTTCTACCGCGAGCCTTAGTCGAGTTTAAAAAGCGAGATAAGTAAAGTCTTAGAGGGAAATTATACAGCAACATTCTGCACTGAATTCTGATAGACTTGATCAGCTAAGCGGCCTTAGCCTGACCCTTTATTTTATTGGCAGCAGCCAGCAAAGCTAGCGATTTGTTCGGGAGGGACTTACTAAAACGTCCGAGTGGAAGGAACTGCGAGTGCGGAAGGCGCACAGCCGCGATTGCGGAAGGCAAGAAGCTCCTAAGGACTAGAAGTACGGGGAGCGTCGTAAGCTCCCCCATCGGGGTCTGGGGTTCCGCCCCAGAAGCCGACGTAATTTTGAGCATTTTATACCAAATGGAGTGCATTTTGGGCTCTTGTTTACCTCAACATTTTCAACAGTTGGGGGACCATCCCAACCTGTTCGAAAGTTGGGGGACGCGTCCTAAGGGTCCCATAGGCATATGGTGGTTGCGCCTATGGTGACCAGACATTGCCATGGGTTCCTCATTAATATTTGAATCGTAAAACAGCTGTGTGTTTATATACGAGTGTGAGAGACTATCTGCCTTCCACAAGAAAAGGAGCTAAATAAATTCTGCCAACAGCGCAGGAGCCATATCAATTAAACAGGCGCTAAGTCGAGTCGAAAAAATACTATATTCTATAGGCCTACACGCTGAGTCTACTGTGTATGCAGGCTGCCGTAGTGTGACCAGCTGAAGCCAAGAAGTGGCAAGAACTATTGGTGTCTCCATCTGCAGGCCGCTGGGTAACAGAGTCGGGCGTCCATAAAATGGACCGCAAATGCGCCATCCTCACCAGAAGACGTCGAACGTAAATCGGTTGAAACTGCACCCGACGCCCGTAGATACTGCAGATGTGGAGCGAATATCTTTGAGAATTTTGTCAAGAAAGAAAGTCCGATTCGCAATTCGAGTTAAGTAGAATGTCGTACACTTTCGGTTGGTTCTCCTGGAAACGCCATCGATAATTAACGCCTTCTGTGCTGACAGTACATTATGATCAGCGGAATTCCTCGTTCCAGAATGGCACTGTGTCGTGTTCCCCTTCATCTCGCGACACCCTAGGGCTGCGAACATTTGATTTTGCCATTCGGGGACGCCCGCAGTCACCCGAAATGCCATTACCAATTTACGATGTCCAACAGTCCAAGCCACTGTATGAAACGAATGTTGCGCCAGCCTTATGCAGGATCTACAGTCTACTGAAAATAGTCGTTAATATATTGCTGCCAAATCATCGAAAGACAAGTGGCCTATAATTATGTAAATTTAGAATCAACTTCAGGAATAAAACGTTTATTAAATTCCAGCCCACCACGAGCTAAGTTCATAAAAATATTATAAGCCCTTTACAATTAAACATGCATGCAGATTGCAGATGCCATTTATTGGGTCTGCGACGGGAGAGCAGAAAGAACTTCGCTTAAACTTGTAGGCCTACTTTTGTTTATAGTTTATGCCGTTTTAAGCGGTTTCAGGTCACTGCGCACAAAGTCGTAGAACTCAGCACTTGTCATGTTAACATTGATTTTCGTCAGCAGTTCCGCTTTAACAAGGTCTGTGCTCACTGCTCATGCAATTGCGATTGTCAGACAACAGATCGTGCATAATGCTGCAGCTGAACATTCTCTCGCAAACAGCATTGAAAACGGGCACTGGCAGTAGGCCTACGTAGCACACTATAGGCCCTATTGGATAGTAAAGTTTTGAAGACTTCAACCCAACGCGGTCCAATCAACAAGACCTTTCCTCTTCAGACCTCGTCCTAAATCCTCCATCCTCTCTCGATGACCTACTGTCTTCCTACAACACCACTCTCTCCATTCTCCTTGACAAGCACGCTCCTATTATCACCAGATCCGGCTCCCACTCCAAGAACCCTTGGTATAATTCCTATCTCCAGGCCTTCAAAGCTCTCCGTCGACGCCTTGAGCGCACTTACAAACGAACCCGTGATCCTCAACTTCTATCTACCCTAAAATCAGCCACAAATAAATACCATCACCTTCTGACTACGGCTAAAAAGACGTTTTACTCCTCACTAGTTCAATCTCGCTCCTCTAATCCTCGCCTTCTCTGGTAAACTATTAACCAACTCCTCCATCGGAACTCCTCAAGCCCACTTCCGAACTCTCTTCCACCTTCCTCAATAGCTGAGTCGTTTTGTTCCTTCTTCTCTGGCAAAATTACTACCCTTCGTCTCTCTCTTCAAACACTACTCTCAAAAACCACCATCGATTCACCTCCAGATACTCCTTCCACCACTCACGACCGTCCACCGTCCCCACCTCGATCATCATTGCCTGTCTTCCAACCAACGTCAGAGACTGAAATATCCCATCTGTTACAATCTCTTCCAAATAAACAGTGCGAACTTGACCCTATACCTCCTTACTGAAAGACTGCACATCTATTCTTGTTTCCATCATGACCAAAATAATCAACATCTCCTTGTCTACTGGCAATTTCCCCCTCCTCTTCAAACATTCTTTAGTCACTCCGCTTCTCAAGAAACCATCACTTGATAAAGAAATCCTTTGAAACTACCGACCTGTCTCCAACCTGTCATTCATCTCTAAACTAACTGAACGCATAGTCCTGTCTCGGATAAATGACTACCTGACTTCAAACTCACTCCTTAACCCACACCATGCAGTCTGGTTTTACCAAGCGGCACTCAACCGAAACCCTTCTCACTTCCCTCTACAATAAACTTGTTTCTGCCATTTCTCATCAACAAGTCTCCTGTCTGTGCCTCCTTGATATTTCTGCAGCCTAATACACCATTGACCACAACATATTACTACAAAGACTGTCTACCTGGTTCGGTTTACCGACACTGCTCTCCTCTGGATTCAGACCCATCTCTCTTCCCGCTCTTTCTCCGTTAAAACACCAGAAACCTCATCGCAATCATGCCCTCTCACCTGTGGTGTTCCGCAAAGTTCTGTTCTTTGGCCCCTATTGTTCATCCTTTACACTACTCCACTCAGCTCACTCATCAAAGCATCCTCGGTTGACCATCACCTATACGCTGACGACACCCAATTATTTATCTCATTCTCTCCAGGCAGCTTCTCTGACTCCATAGATCATCTCCTCCGTATGGTAAAACAAATCTCCTCCTGGATGACTTCAAACATGTGTGCCTCAACCCCTCTAAAACTGAATTCATTCTTATAGGCCTCCGTGAGCAACTCAAGAAAATCCTAGATCCCTCTATTTCCCTCAACCGTGACTCTGTTACTACTCTGATTCCACTCACACATTCATTGCAAATTCTCCTGTCCGCAACCTATAGGTGTGACTTTTGACCAGAATCTTAGCTTTTCCGATCACATCACCCACCTTTCCCGTTCTTGCTTCATGCACATCCGTGACCTTCGTAGAATCCGCCCTAAACTCGACTTCAAAACCTCATCAACAATCGCCACATCAATAGTTCACGCCAAATTAGATTACTGCAATGCTCTCTTCCTCAACATAGATACCACTCAAATTTACCGCCTCCAAGGCATTCAGAATGCCCTCACCCGTGCTGTCATCAAAAACCCCCAAACACCACCACATCACCCCTGTCTTGTAATGACTCCACTGGCTCAAAATTCCTGAACGAATAGAATATATTAAAAGTCCTATCCCTAACCTATAACACACTTCAATCCTCTCGGCCCTCGTATCTCCGTCAGTTGTTCTCGGTCCAGCCTCTTCGTTCAACCCGTTCATCTTCCACCCTCACACTGCTCCGCCCTTCCGTCACCTCATCGCTTAAATTTGCAAACCGCTCCATAGCCATAGCCGCCTCTTTGGAACGAACCCCCGCCTGTGCTACGACAAATAACCGATCCATCCTACGAACTCACCAAAACCTCACCTCTTGCTATCTATCCACAAGACTTCCACTCAAAACTGAAAACACTGCTTTTTCACAAATCCTATCCAGATTCCTACTCCTCGAGATCCCCTCACCTCCCTTCGCTGTTTTCAACTCTAAGCATCATCCACCTTAGCCGTCTGACTGTCTGCCTGCCTGACTCTCTGGATTCTGACCCTCTGCCTATCGATTCTGTTTTGATTAAGCGCCTGTGAATAAGCTGGTTCCCGCGACTTCGCTTTTGTGGGCGCTGTAGAAATATCGAGTTTACGATTACGATTACTTAATTCATACTATAATATCTAGATGTATTTTTTTCTATGTAGGGCCTAGGCTACACCTACAGCGTTATGTCTGTTGTTAACACAATAAACGAATATGATGATTTAGGATCACCGTGCAAAAACCGTGCACCTCTGATAGTGGGGTCCGAGAGCTGCCAATATAGCCAAAATATTTCACATCTGGTAACCAACGCGCCCCTTTGGTTCCAGATAGTACATGGGTAGACGAGTCCAAAAAGCCCGGAACACAAATTTTTACGGCCCTCTACCGGATATGGCAGCCATTTTACAAAATGGCCGACCAAAATACACATTGTTCAATATCTCAGCTTCTAATTCACTTGGAATCGTGATCTTGGTGTCTAATCATACATATTCAGGGGCAAGGATTCCAACAGAACTAGTTGCAAACGCCTACTAAACGAAATTGGCAGCCATTTTCCAAAATGGCCGACCAAAATAAAACTTTGTCAATATCTCAGCTTCTAGTTCACTTAGAATGGTGATCTTGGTGTCTAAACATACATATTTATGGACAAGAATTCCATTAGAATTAATTACAAACACTTATCTACACGAAATTGGCAGCCATTTTCCAAAATGGCCGACCAAAATATCTATTGCTCAATATCTCAGCTTCTAGTTCACTTGGAATCGAGATCTTTGTGTCTAAATATACATATTCAGGGGCAAGGATTCCATTAAAACTAATTGCAAACACTTATCTATACGAAATTGGCAGCCATTTTCCAAAATGGCCGACCGAAAAACAACTATTGTCAATATCTCAGCTTCTAGTTCACTTAGAATCGTTATCTTGGTGTCTAAACATACATATTTTGGGGCAAGGATTCCAACAGAACTAATTGCAAACACATGTCTTGCTGTGTACAAGGGATTTCTGCGTGGCAACTTCACAGTAAAGAATACGGGGTGTGCATTCTCCAATATTGCCTAGACCAAGCCCATGAGCAGAACAACGCCAGTGTGAAGGATGACGGAGGTACTGTAGGCCCTACACAGAACCTACAAGCCCTACAACAATGGATGGTGTTTGGACCAGAGATCCAAAAGTTCCAGGCATCGACGAAGAAACCAGAAACGGAATCTGATCTTCGACATTATGAGCAGACAAAAAGTGTGCAGGTAACATTTTTCAACCAGGTTAAGGCTCTTAGCAATGTGATCAAGGAGATGGAAAACCCATTCATCGCCGACAGCAATGACCTACTTGTCCTGGATCCAGAAATCTGGCTTTATACATTAGTGATCAGCTCAATGCGGAACCTCGAACAAACTGGACAAAAGCAGTATGAAACATTTGTCAAGGAATGTCTTGTTAACCAATCGTGACTTGTCAATGACAATATCAAACGAAACAATTTCGTCTCTCTTAAGTCATCAACATGTATGGGACAAGTCACGAGCAAAGCAGCTGTTGTCATCTGTGAAGAATGACTGCTCACTGATTTCCAGGTTGTACATCTCCTGCCAGACACATGAAGGAGACCTGGACAAATTTTTTGCACATGAGAATCAGGCAAGCCCACTCTCACTCTCGAATAAGGGCAAATTGCGGCTAAGAACCAACTGATCTGGTTTGGTACCCGACAGCAACTTCTTAAGCTCGACTTCGCTCCTGCAAACACTTTTCCATCTTTCACCTTCTCGTCCAGTCTCCGTGACCTAGGCGTTGTCCTTGACAGCACACTCACCTTCTCAGAACACATCAAGAATCTCACCCGTTCCTGCTACTTCTACCTGAGACGTCTCACAACAATTCGACGTTCTGTCTCCTCCTCGGCCTTTACGTCTACATGTATAGTCCATGTCTTTATCTGCTCCCATGTTGAAAGCTGCAACTCTCTTTTTGTAGGAAAGACTGATCATAACCACACACCACAAGGACGTGCACTCAGCCAAGGGACACAACTGGACTTGATACTTGTACTGAGGAAGAAGCTGATACAAGGATTTTCCCGCATGTCTTCGATGCTGCCAAACATCGTTATCGTAAAGTGATGATATGCTCAGTTGACTGTGAAGCGTTGGAGTTCGCCATAGTAGCAGTTCAGCAGCTCAGCATTGACGAACTGTGGGTTGGTTTTGACTTGGGCGAAAGCTTCAGATACCATACCCATGACATGACACGTGTTTTCAGCTCAGAGAGTTGCGTAGCCTTACCCTTCCTACACGCATTTAGCGGATGTGACACAGTATCATCCTTTGGTGGCCGCGGAAAAAGGACGGCGTGGAACAGCCAGTGATGTCATCCCAGCCTTCTGCACCTCTGCATCAACTCACAGCTCTGTTGATGATCAGCTCGATGTACTCGATTGCTTTCTAGTTCTTCTGTACGATCGAGCGAGCAGTGAGGAGAAGGTGAAAGTGGCACGGTAGCACCTGTTCTCACTGGATTGGTAGACCAATAGATAGTGTTCCACAGACTTAAGCTGCACTTGTCGAACACACAAAGAGAGCTGCCTACCAGGCAGGTCATGTTTTGGCACAGGTGTTTGTAGCTGTTCTCAAACTACCATGTCCGGGTGATTGGGGGTGGCTGCAAACGATCGAAGGAGGCTGGGTAGCGAAGTGGACAACACTTCCCGAAGCGTTTCATACCTGTCGTGAACTGCTCAGATGTGGCTGCGAGAATAGCTGTAGGGAACAGTGCAAATCAGTGAAAGCTGCTTTACAATGTACTGGTCTCTATATGTGTAAAGACCTGTAACCATGAATGACATGGACGATGTATCACAGTTGATTTTCAAACTACGGGGAATCCACACCTTCCCCAAATGATGTCACTGGCTGCAAATCTTGTAGATAAATGTCTGCAATTAATTCCATTGGCATTCTTGCCATTAAATATGTATGTTTAGACACAAAGATCTCGATTCCAAGTGAACTAGAAGCTGAGATATTGAACAATAGGTATTTTGGTCGGCCATTTTGAAAAATGACTGCCAATTTCGTATAGATAAGTGTTTGCAATTAATTCTATTGGAATCCTTGTCCCTAAATATGTATGTTTAGACACCAAGATAACGATTCTAAGTGAACTAGAAGCTAAGATATTGACAATAGTTTTTTTTCTGTCGGCCATTTTGGAAAATGGCTGCCAATTTCGTGTAGATAAGTGTTTGCAATTAATTCTAATGGAATTCTTGTCCATAAATATGTATGTTTAGACACCAAGATCACCATTCTAAGTGAACTAGAAGCTGAGATATTGACAAAGTTTTATTTTGGTCGGCCATTTTGGAAAATGGCTGCCAATTTCGTGTAGGTAGGCGTTTGCAATTAGTTCTATTGAAATCCTTGTCCCTAAATATGTATGTTTAGACACCAAGATCACGATTCCAAGTGAATTGGAAGCTGAGATATTGAACAATATGTATTTTGGTCGGCCATTTTGTAAAATGGCTGCCATATCCGGTAGAGGGCCGTAAAAATTTGTGTCCCGGGCTTTTTGGACTCGTCTACCCATGTACTATCTGGAACCAAAGGGGCGCGTTGGTTACCCAATGTGAAACTTTTTTCAGCTCCCGTACCCCACTATGAGGCTCTGACCTCTCTGTGATCCTCTGGAAATCGGACTCGGACCTCCCTCGGACTACTCTTTTGAACAACCCTCTGGCTAGACGCAGCGCTCGTGAATAAGCTGGTGTCCTGCGCTTGGCTTTCGAGTGGCGCTTTAGAAGTTTGGAGATTACGATTAGCCCACGATTTATTTTCTGAAATAAAGCATCAGGAAGTGAACCTCACGCTTTCTATAATAGCACAGATCTCGAGGCGCATAAGACGCAACATAGGGCCTACGCAGCTCTTACCAATGTGGCTAGATGACGTCTTTGGCTTGTCGGAGAAATCCCAAATTGCCTTGCGAATGCTAACTTTAGGAGACCGTGTTCCGTACGACGTTATGAGAAATGGCGGCGTAATTTTGCAACGGTAGTCACCACTTCGAAATTTTAAAAGTCCATATATCGGCATTTAAAGTAAACTGCGGGCTGAAAATAGTCGCGTTGACCTACAAATTCGCGTAAGAACGTTTAGTAACAATTCAAATAGCTAAAGCCTTCTGTTTCGGAACCTTTAGTGGGATGGACAAACAAAAGGAATGACAAACATTAAGAATTATAATGAGATTATAATAGTTTCATATAAGGATAAATCTTCTGACGGCCGGTTAGGGTCGGCAACTCGTCATTAGATAAAATTAAAAAAATTCCGTCGCAGATGTGTTTTTGCGCGTTGCGTGGCTGCATTTTCCGCCGCAGTGATTCTACATGTATTAAAGCCATTATGCTTCTTTTCTGTGTGTGTGGGGGGGGGTTCAGCGCCCAGGGCAAGATTTAATGACTGTGCCCTTTTTAATTTTCTAGTTGACTTTTGATCGTTCTTATCATAGTACTGTGTAACAGTGTGTACTAATTTAATACAATTACAAACCTATAATTAATAATATAAACGCACAGAAATCTCCGTGCGTGCGTCCATCTGTGTATCTGAAGCCTGAAACGCTTACGTCATTACACGTCATCGCAATAACCGAATACAGAAGTTGTCATAGCAACGCGAGATAATGCAACACGACATGTGGAAGGGAGAAAGAGGGACGGATTTTGAAGGATGGGAGGCAGATACGGACGGACGGCAAGGAAGTACGGGGGAGGGAGGGACTGACGGACGGAGAAAGGGAGGGAGGGAGGGAGGGAGGGAGGGAGGGAGGGAGGGAGGGAGGGACAGACGGACGGACAAACGGAGGGAGGGAGGGAGGGAGGGAGGAGTCACGCACTGCGATCGCCGCGAGAGACGTGGTGGAGGGAGGGACGGACGTTGAAGGGAGGGAAGGAGGTACGGACGGCCGGCAAGGAAGTACGGGGGAGGGAGGGAGGGACTGACGGACGGAGGGAGGGAGGGAGAGGGAGAGGACACGCACGATCGCCGCGAGACGTGGTGGAGGGAGGGACGGACGGACGTTGAACGGAGGGAAGGAGGTACGGACGGCCGGCAAGGAAGTACGGCGGGAGGGAGGGAGGGACTGTCGACGGACGGAGAAAGGGAGGGAGGGAGGGAGGAGGGAGGGAGGGAGGGAGGAGGGAGGGAGAGAGAGAGAGAGGAGGGAGGGAGAGAGAGGGAGGGAGGGAGGAAGGAGAGAGGAGGGAGAAAAAGTGGAAGGGGAGGGAGAGTGGGAGCACTGGGAGGGTGTCGACGGACGGACGGACGGACGGAGGGAGGTAGGGAGGGAGAGGGAGAAGACTTATGACAATCATAGCATGAGAAGACGCATCTCGACATTTTAAATTTGTTTTTAACCGTCTTAGGACGGGGAAACATCTAGTATAATACAAGGAATGAAGCTCCTTCTAGTACAACGGTTAGATTGTGCTCTACTTTGTTTCTATAATTAGCAACAACTCTAACGGGATCATAAACACTTTGGCGACCGCCTCAATGGGGGACTCTGTGAGCAGTTCCTTTAAGCGGCGACAGGCGTCGCCAGTATGTGATGTGGTCAAACTTTAGACAACTTTAGCGTAAATAAACCATAGACATCATATATTAAATGTAAGATGTCTATGAAATAAACCTACCGCACAACAGAGCACACATTTTACCTAGAGTAGTCAAACTATATCCCATCCTGGCGCCACCTATAGCAGCCATTTTTACAGAGTCCCCCATTGAAGTGACCATCGGCATCGAATGATGCCGTCTGCATTTTCGCCGATCCACGGTGACTACATCAATACAAATATTATCGGACTAATAAGGGTAAATAATATTAATATGGGTTCCAGATTTTATTCAATGGGTTTTTGCTCTGTAATAATTAATGAAACATAATATAATTCACAAAACGATTTTTATATATGAAAACACAGATTTAAAGAACAGAGTGGTCAGCAGCTATAGTGCTTTTACTTGTTTAAAAATTTTGCTATTGTAACACTAACCAAAAAATATAATGTCACAATTGTCTGCTAAGAGCCCAAGAATTAAGCTAAGAAACTTCGTAGGCATAAGGCTTAATCTTATGTTCAAATTTGCAGATGACACTTACCTCCTTACTGGATCCTCTCAAGCTCATACTATTCCATCTGAACTGCATTTAATCTCTACATGGGCTTCTGCCAATAGCTCTAAACCTAAAGAAATCATAATTTTCCGCCCTCGACACCAATTTGACCATCCTCCTCCATTGCCTAATATTACCCGAGTTAAAACTTTGAAAATACAGGGTGTAATCCTTCAAGATAATCTCCAACTCACAGTCCATATAAACCACCTCACAGCAACTTGCTCCTCCTCTTTTTATGCTATCAGAAAACTCAAAACCCATGGCCTTTCTTCCTCATCCATCCATAATGTAACCAAAGCCACTACCGTTGCCAAACTTCTATATGCCTCCCCATCCTGCTGGTGGGGTCTCACGCTGGCTTCCGATAAAGAACGCCTGGAAAAACTCCTAAAAAGAGCCAAACGCCTAGGTTACCTAGAGCAATCCTTTCCAACAGTCTCTGAACTTGCCAATATAGCCGATGCGAAACTCCTTTTCTCCATATTACACAATCCCAAGCATGTACTTCACCAACTCCTACCTCCACTCCGACCCCACTCCTCTCACGGCCGGCCGGGACTGACGGCAAGGAAGTACGGGGGAGGGAGGGAGGGACGTAGAGTCCTAGAGCACACAACCATACTCTCCCACCAAAGGACAACTCTCAATTTATTCCCAGATCATTATATAAAAATATTTACTAGTTTATTCTAAAATCTTCTGATGAACTTTAATTATTCATTATCACTCATGTTAGCATTTCTGCTTTTTCGTCAGATTGTTTTTCTCAATTAAACGAATATATATATAGGCTAAAAACTAATTCTTATAGCTTTCTTAGATGCAGACGCACAGGTCTACTATTTTGTCAAAATCAATTTGATCGAAAACCACTTTTTCAATGCTCAGAATCGCCAAATTACTCGGTTTTGGCTCATTGTGCTTCGAGAATACGTCAGAAACAACTTCCGCTTGCTAAAAGATCTTTCGCCAGTAGCAACAGAAGCGGCAGTAGCAGTGGTAGTTAATAGCAATAATACACAGATTATGGAAAACATCTTCACCAAACGATATCAAAGCTATAAGTAGGTCCAGTGGGACTTCCAGACGAACTAAATGTACATCATTTTGGTTTATATCATTTAATAATAGCATCTTGCAGCATTAATTTCTCGGCACAGATTATTTCCATCAACATCATCTTCATAATAATTTGCCAGATCTGCACATTTTGTTTCCAGCAAATCATGACGCGTACATGTCTTTTCAGCGATGAAATATTTTGTGCATTTGTTTAAGTCTGAAAGTATGATCTCAGTTTTGCATTTGTCACTGAGGGGCAGTGAGGGCAGCATCACAGGGCTTCAATGCCGTTTATTTCCCAGCATATGCTGTTACCAATTCACACTGCTTCATCATGGAGACACGTGTGCACGAACAAGTTCCTCAAGGTTGTTACACCGAGCTGAACCCGCAACCGTATAATATGATCAATCGCCAAGCAACTTGTTGCCACGGGTTCACGTGCTAGGTGTAGGGACTTAGCAAACTCACGACCATGGATATGCTAATTTGTCTCCTGCTGAACACAAAACTTCTCGGAATAGTCTGTACATTCCTCTCCACATGGCTTCGTTGTTTTTGTGTTACTAAAAGGTGCTAAAGTAAATGTCCAGATACATGTATACATTCTCATGCTCTTTGTTACATTATTGGTACTTGCACATAAAGGTCAGGACTTTGAATTTTTAGCAACTGAGGTAGTCATAATCTGAGAACTTCTATAATGCCATTGTACTGATGCTAAAAGTGCATATGAGCGATATCGGGGTAATAGCCAAATCCAGGGTGAGTCCAGTTGAAAGACAAGGGGGAATTGGAGAAAACATCCCATTACTGACCCGGTTAGCTACATTGGTTAGAGAGTACATCCCAAGTGCCTCTATGCAAGAGTGCATGCGAACCTTTGTTTCAATGCCTCCCAATAGTGGCTTATTTCACAGATTTCACGGTCTGTACACGTGGTGTAAATGGTGTGACATCCATTCAAAAGGGCACTGACGGCAAAGGATCTCGTTCAATCAGATCATTGAAAAATTAGCAGGGTTAAGGTCACATGGTCACTATAGAAAAATTCGTGCATTTACATGCACATTTAGAGTAGATGAGTCCAGAAACTTGTGTTCTGGAGCTGGGCTGGGTAGGCAGTCAAAGGCCTGATGCAGCGTTTGTTGCCCATTTGTTTCGGAATTGGAAGACTTGTAACATTACAACATAACTTCCAATGTAAGTACATAGCATGGTAGGGAAATAGCCACGGAATTTTATTAAACTTCAAATGTGTTCTAAAGGAGGCTTAGTACTGAGGCTTCAGGTGTATTGTAACAGAATGCATGCAAAAATTACAGAAACCGGTTTGTTTCAATATCCTCTCTCTTAATCTACGCAGTAAATCTAACTGCTAAACTGAAACTGTCCAAGATCAGAAAACATCTCATAGTTTCTCTGAAGAAAAAATCGGGAGGCTGACACAATCAATTGAAAAGATGTCTTTCACCAAGGAATTCTCCATTATGAATCTTCTTTCGTTTCTTTTCTAAAGAAGTGAAAAATACTTTGGCATTAATGGTCCTGTTTTCTAATTTCGAATAATAACAGATTGGTTGAAGAGATGACATACAATGTATACAGAGCTGGCTCAAACTTTGATGATGTCATCTATTTCTCAGAAAGGCCTATTTTAGAAGCTTGCAAACTTTTAACTTGAACACAAAAGTAGCTGTCTGACAAAATTGTTCTTATACACCAATTGATTGCTATTCTAAAAACCTCTCATTGCAGACCACATGAGATTCTCATATTTCTAATCATTTGTAGCAATAGTTAACTTGGAACAATACTTGCAGTATTAAAATTACATGGATAGCACTGGTTCGAACCTTCACTCAGGCCATCACTTTATCAGGACCTTGAGCAAATCCTTCCTCACAACACTCAGGGCCATCAATGTTTATGGTTGTGTGCGCACTTCAGAAAGGAAAGCAATACTAATAGTTACTTTGCAGGTACACGTAGTTGCAGCCAAGACGTCGGAAAATGCTTGGCAAGCATGATGGACGTAGCCATAGATTCCTGCATGTGTCACTAAAGCAATACTGCAGGCAGTGGTAAGGAGGGCAGCAGAGGGGTTTCTGACTTATTTACTACTCCTGTATGATCCTGTACTGGTTAGCATGCTGGACTTCCAACCTAGAGGTTGTGGGTTCAAATCCCCACCAGGACCGAGAGACATCTCCAGAGTTCTGCTCCAGTTGCATACCATCAGTCAAAGAATGAGTACACTGACACCCGTCAGTTTGTAGATCAGCTGGAAAGGGGAGAGGGGCTACCAATTGGCAATTGCCCTTATATGCTGAAGCTAAGCAGACTGAAGTCGCTAGCACACTTCATACTGGTAATGGCTGCACCTCAGGGTCAGCTTGCTTAACACTTTAATGACAAGGTGCATTGCTTTCCCAGTCACCTTTAGTACATTTGTCGTTAAAGTGTCAAGGAACCACTCTTCTTCTGTCTTCTACCTACTAGCTCTGCAGAGAAGTTGGAACGAAAACTTACCCGCATGTTAGACATTTGTAAAAAATTGTCTGCCCTTCATCGGCAGAGCGCAGCTGTTTTGTGAAATATCTGGCTTCCGTCACTCCACAGTTTGCACAAGTAATGGTCATCTAACAATGAAATAAACACTGAACAAATCAGAGATCATTTATAAACACCCTTTCATAGTCAAACTATTTGTAAACAAATCCAGATAGACTAGAAATCATTTGGCCATCTGAAATACTGGCCAGGAAACAGCACTGAACATAGAGGATGTGTTGAGATGTTGGAATGTACTTATATAAACGTTGTCAATCAATTAAGCAATCAACATTCAACAGTTGCAATCTCATTGAGGAGGTATCCCAGGGTAACTATATTATGGCTATTATTACTATTATCGTTCTACCGGGCATGTAATTGTATTGCATCTCATGCCTCCAATTTAGATGAAATTTTACATCTCCACTTACAAGAGACCTACTCCTTGCCCCTTTTGACCTATGCTCTCCCTGCCTTGACTTTGTCAGCAAGACAATCTAATGAATTAAATGTATGCTGGAATTCTGTGTATCGTCTTATATTTGGGTTTAATAAATGGGAAAGTGTTAAAAGTTTTATTAATGGACTGGGTAGGCTGAATTTCACTTTCCTGGCGAAATTACGCCGTTGTAAACTGTATTTCCATTTAATCTATTCTGAAAATGTTGCCCTTTATAATCTGTTTTGGACATCCCTATTGGACAATTTCCATAATGATGATTGCCTTGCCTTGGTATTCATGAAGAAACATGATGCCATTACACAATTGTATAATAAGCTTGATCACTTGTGTACACAGAGCTGAGCTTTTTTGGTCTATAATTGATGCTTTCTGGACTATAATTAATGCTAGATGTTGCTTTTCTTTTTCTAATTTTTGTATCGTTTAGTTATTGTTCTGCCTCTGTGGCATAGTAAAGTGTTCATTATTGTTGTCATTATTTTTTTAAACTTGTGAATTGACTACATGAGGTTTAGCCATCCCAGATACTTTTATTATCCAGAAATTTCGTAATCATTAGTGTCATTTATATCTCAGGACAAAAACTTATAATTGGCCTGCAAAATTTAAACTTGTTCATTTCATAAAGAAACAGTACTGTAGCTTTGTTTAGTACAACTTCAACAGACAGTTCATGAAAAGACATCAATTACAGCTGCACCATATCACAAGAATAAGATGCAGATAAATGTGTATTTTCTTAGTAAACATGACAGTAGACGTGTACATTTATATCACACAATCTGACAAGAAACTGTCAATAACACATGAAGCATTGGCATTTGAATCCTCAACGCAGATGTTGGTGACAAGCACTAGTAATCTGCTACCCTCAACATCAGAAACTACATTAGATATAGAATCTTTAGGTCAACGGACAGAGGTCATACCGTCGGGCCTTGCATTTCATCGACTTCCTGAAATTTCTTTCGTTTTGGTAACTTGATCTTTTTATGTAAAATAACAGTTCCATTGAGCTCTGGAAAACATAAATGCATTCACCAATTAATGAATACAGTGTCGGTACATTGCATCTAAAAATTCTTATCCGTATGCCTTTTCTTTCATGCCACTCCATTTCCAAACGCCACTCGTAGCCATCTGCTTGTCTAACTTTTTGACTTTTGGATCTAGACCAATGACCGAACATGACCCTAGCTGCCTCACAGATTTTGTTTTTCGATGAACGCCGGTGAGTAAACTGGTTCCCTCCACTTAGCTTGTTTGAAACTGCAAAATCGGAGATTGCGAAATGATTTTCAACTAATCTCAACATGTACCTCTTCTCCATAAATCTAACCTAATCTGAAGACTCTTATAGTGCTCATCAATTTTGTAATGTAATTTTTAAGTGTCGAGTTGATTAACAGTATGTAGCCTTCACCTCATTTCAGAATTGCTAGATGTACATGTATTAATATTAAGCCTTGGGAGCTTCAACATCTGTTTGTCCATGGTCAATATCTGTTGAATTGGCTACAACTGGTTTTAAATTGTTCTCGGCTAAACAAGCTTTGATGTGAACTTATTAATAAGCATAACATAAAGCTCTGATGCAAGAATGATCTCCTGAGAGTGAAAATTTACATACAGAGTATGTGACAGGGAGTAAACAGGAAAATCAGGCCTCATCCCAGTTTCCAGGCTATCTGGAAAAGTGCTTCTAAAGGCAATGGCATTATAATGCTGGACACTGAAAGAGAATTTTTGGGAAAAAAACTTAACCTCATACTGATCATCTGCAACAGCCAACAGATATTATCACAATTATAATTATTAATTATATTTATCAACTTCTTTAATGCCTGTGTCTAATGAACAAGGTATCAATGGTGCACTAGAAACCAAGCCGTAATCAGGTCAACATCCACAAGATCAGACCACTGAGATGCGAGACTCTAAACGGTAACATGACAACCAAACTTCCATACCATCAGACACTTACTGTTTGATTAAGTATAAGAACCGTTTTACTAATGAGTACCTCTTGCAGGAAATTTGTAGGTGCAGTCTACATCACAGCATTTGACAAATTCATCAAACGGTCCCGGTCGTGATAAGATTGACCCACACAATGGGCAGAAGCTAGAACATTTTGCTTGTGACATTATCTGCAACATGGAAACAAACATGATTGATTGTTCTGACACTTAAAACAAAACAATCAATCACAGGAAACAAGATTATCAACCAAAATTTAAAAACTACATGGATCATAAGATTGCAAAAATTAATGTAATCTAAGGAATTTGACGAGGCTTTTCTCTCGAAGATGCACTGTATAAATCTGTGATTACGAAAAATTACGATTACAATTCAACTGCATTGTGTCTATAATCTGTGGGACATGTAAAACCAAAATCCAAGAGATTGGAGACAGATAGACAGATTTTGGTTTGATCGTAATTTTTTTTAATCACAGATTTATATAGTGCACAGGCTGCGGGGAACATGTGTTTTGTAAGAAACATGTTCGGAATGTTGATCTGAAAAACGGCACCGCATAGTCTTCCTTCTGTATGGTAGGCCTACTTTGTGGGTCCTACAAGCTGAAACCGATTGCCTCAGTCCCTCAGGGCCAATCTTTTTCCATTTCTATTGACCAGTTCTTTTGACCAGTTCCGCAAGCGTCTGAAAACCTCTCTCTTTACCAGTGAAGACACTGGCCCGGGTCGGGAGTGCCTCTGCTCATGAGTGGCGCTAAATAAATAGCCTTCTGCCAACCTACCAGTCGGGATTCCGCTAGGGCCATTCCACGGAAACCCTGCTAGTCCGCCTCCTTTCTGACATTTATGGGGCTATCGATAAATCTCAGGTCACCCTTCTGGCCCTGTTCGATGTGAGCGCTGCATTCGATACAGTAGACCATGAGATCCTCCTGCAGCGCTTATCTGTCTTCTTCGGCCTTTCTGGTAATATGCTTGGATGGCTTACCTCTTTCCTGCAGGACCATTCCTTCATGGTAGCCCACGGTTCCACTAAGTCCTCTTGGGTCCCTGCACCATATGGTTTACCCCAGGGCTCCGTCCTTGGTCCTCTTCTGTACATAATCTTCACTGCTGACCTGGGACCCCTGCTTGCGGCTGGGGCTACCCTGAGCCAATCGTACGCTGATGACATTCAAGCGTACGCCCACTGCTTGGCGGGGCAGGCGATCTCTGCGGTGGAAACAATGAACCGGGCCATTGAGACCCTGCAAGCCTGGATGTCATCAAACCGCTTGCGGCTTAACCCGACCAAGACACAGTTTATCTGGCTTGGCACCCGTCAGCAGCTTGCTAAGGTAGACCTTGCTTCCATTACCTCAAAATATCCGCACCTCACCTTCTCATCCTCAGTCCGAGACCTGGGAGTAACCCTAGACCAGGAGCTTACGTTTGTCCAACACATTAATCTCCTTTGCCGTAGCTGTTACTACCAGCTCCGGCAACTCAGGGTGATATCCCGGTCCCTCTCCCCAGATGCTGCTTCTACGCTGGTTCATTCCTTCGTAGTCTCCCGTCTGGACTACTGTAGTGCCATATATGATGGGCTCCCAGCTTGCCGGCTTAAATGCCTTAACAGAGTCCTGCGCACGGCTGCCCGCCTTGTGGGCCGCATCCCTAAGTTCTCTCGAGTCTCCTGGTACGTGCGGGATGTCCTCCATTGGCTCCCCTATCCGCAGCGCATTGCCTACCGGGTCTCTGCATTGGTCCGGCGCTGCACTGAGGGCCTGGCTCCTCCATATCTGCGGGAACTCTGCTGCCCTACTGTGACTGTTCCGCGTCGTGGCTCGTTACGCTCAGCGGTGCAAGCAGAGTTCCTTGTCCCCCGTGCTCGGACTGCTATCCGACAGCGCCGCGCCTTCTCTGTGGCTGGCCCGGTGACCTGGAATGGGCTTCCGGTGGCACTGCGTCTGACCTCAATAGGACACTCTGCTCAGTTCTTCTCTAGCCTTAAGACTGTCCTGTTTGACCGAGGTTGGGCTGGGAGCGCTCCTGAGTAGACTGTCTTGAAGGGGCGCTATATAAAACTACTGTAATAATAATTCGATTACGATTACGATTTGAATGAACACGTGCTCTCGGCCTGTCAATATTCTGTGACCTATAAATGCAACGATCGTCAATACTATTAAGCCGTCACATTTAAGTTTATTACCTCTTTCAGTCGTTATAAAATGACTCTTAGTTACAAATGCAGTACTTAAACACACCAATATGACAAAGTTAGCAAACAAAATTTAATTTTTTCATGTATTTATTGATATAAATATATAAACATTGAATATTCATGAGAGTCTCACTATGACTTCTTGCAAGCTAGTAAGTAGGTCGGGAAGGACGAAAGTTTTAAGTTCACGCACACATATCCTTTGTTCATATTACTTTCTAACAAATGTTTAAAATATAAAGTTAAAAGTAGAAAGTTAAAACCTAAATTACAAATTATTTCATTTTTTACGGATTTGGGTCTATATATTTTTATTTATAGCAAATTAATGCAGCTCATTGCCTACATTACATTTGCCATACAATGAAAATTTATAGTGCGCTTTAATCTAGGAAAATTGGGCTATTAAGCATGTTCCAGGTTAATTTGCAGTGGTTTTTAACACAGACCAAACGTCTTCTGAACTACTTAAATCCTTTGTTATGTCATGTCATGTTAATTGATAACGCGACCGTAACAAATACCACAGGAAGGCCACGCTCCGAGGATCACTGCGGCAGAGACTATTTTATTAGCAGAATAATACTTATAAGAATATCTCAAAAATTTTCTACTTTAAGTAGTAAATCTTTTACGATATGCTTGGTTACCTCTTATTGCTAAATATTTCAGATTTTATTTCACAGGTAAACGTACGTTTAATTGAATTGGCAGATGTGCGGTGTTGACCATGTTCAAGTGTCTTTTCTTCTCACTGAACATCATTTTGCAACAGATAGTTTGTTCACAAATTACTTCGGTGACATCATGTTTAGTGGGAGACCGTACAAGATTTAACAAATCAGCCATTACAAGCCAAGTTTACATGTCTGAATTTAAATTATGAATATTTCAGTTGTATAAATAAGTTTTAGGAGTTCGTGTTTTAAAACCCGCACTGTATGTTGAGCAGAGGCAATCAAACTTCATGACTGAACAAAGGCTGTGTTTAGACATCAGGCATGCATGTTAGTGTTGGCCTTCTTAAAGCGTGTGCTGGAAGGCTTGCATGCGGCAGGGTGGTCTTTTTGGTGACAGGCTGATTCTATTCCAATGATTGGAAGTTTGAGCTTGCTGAGTGGACTCAGTGTATTGACCCTGGACAAGTTGTTTGTATGCAGATCTCTCACTCCTGAGATTCATATTTACTAACCTTAAGCACAATAAGTAAATTAACATTATGCTTCTCGTGCCATAGAGAGTTACTTAAAAGATGTTACATAAAAGTTTCATAGGAATTGCTCAGTGTAGCATAAATGTGTAATTGCTTTACCTTACATTACATTTACAGGCTAAATGTAAACAGTACAGTAAACTGCTTGTATTGTAAAGTTCTTGGTAAGACTCCAAAAGATAATGTTATAACTAGTTTACAGTTTTACCAAGAATAAACACCAGGCCCTTTCGTTGTACAGAAAAAAATTGGTGAAATTCATAACATGCTGTGAAATTACCATAAATATTTTAGTTGTGTATGCATGCTGAGTACTTTTATTTACTTTTAAAGATGAGCATAACACGTGCTGCTTCAAATGCGGTTACATCGAGTAGTATGCTTGTCGTTGCATTCAAAATTGCTTCTGATAACTTGCTAGACTTTCAATAAAAATAGGTGCAATGGTTCTATGATATGTATCTTGAAATTTTCTCTACATGTACTCTGACATAAAATGATTATTTCCATAACATCTTGTTATTTATGTATTAATTCATTCTCGAATGAGCATATTACAGGATTGATTGACCCTGTGCTTCACAATAGTATTCTTGCTTAAGCTGATCACGTGCCAGCTAAGTGCTGCAGTTGTTTCTTACAGTGTATAATGTACACTGTAACGTATTGCAGTGTGATTTTCCTTACAGGTTTTATTTTAGTTATAGTTATAGTTATAGTTAATGATTTTTTATTTTAGTTATAGTTATAGTTATAGTTAGTATTATTTTTTAGTTATAGTTATAGTTATAGTTAATGGATTTTTATTTTAGTTAATTTTAGTTACTACTTAGTTACAATAATTAAGTCTATAAGCAAAATTGTGCGTATTAATACGCTGTTTCACAATTTACTCAGAGCTATGAAAACCTTTGAAGCATGGATACATTCAGCTTCATCAATACACGAGTTTCCAAAGTAACTGACAAATTTCACAATAAAAATTTCGCATTTTTCGTTCTCATTTATGTCGTATCGTCCATATTGCACTTCCTATTTTTATTTTTTGTATTAACGAAAATAAAGATGAATTTTCGTTAGTGTTATTTTCGTTATAGTTATAGTTATAGTTAATGATATTTTTAGTTATAGTTATAGTTATCGTTAACGAAATCATTTTATTTTCGTTAACGAACATTTTCGTTATCGTTATCGTTAACGAAAATCACACTGACGTATTGTAATATAATTCATACAGCAACATTAAAATTCGTGACTTCAACATTTGCACAACAGAAAATCAACACAGCCTTGGAGAATTCTGGCTTTTCGGCTCTCTCCCTGTATCTGTTCTGCTCAGTCGCTTAATGTCTTTTCGTTCTCATCTTGTGTGGACTGTTTCAAACTCTTTATCTAGCAGAGGTTTTGTCTTAACAGACTGATCTGGATGGTGACATGAATGAGGCTTGCTTTTGGTGGCCAATCGTTTGATGCCTTGTGCATTAGACGCTGGTGCAATAGATACTATTGATTAATTAATAATTTTTAGTGAATGAGCCATCAACCCTAGGACATTCTCTGCAAATTCTACTGCAGATGGATACAATTTTCAACCGAATAGGCTATAACCTGGAAAATGGAAGTTTGGATTTTAAAAAAACTTCTGTTCATCTTATCTTAGTCTGTCTCAGTGGACTGAATTTCTCGGCATTGACCTCATTACAATACAATAAAACAGTTGCAAGTGAAATTTCAAAATACCTTGTTACAAAGTTCAGACATGCACAGGTTCATTGATTTATGCAACTGTTACCTTGTACCTTAGTACGCTACAAGTTACTAATTATTTCAGACAGGTTTACTGTGTGTGGGAAGTCCAGACGGTGACCGAAAGGACTGGCCACTCACCCTCCTCTGCCGAGGCTAAGAAACTGAAGTCACTAACAGCCTGTATCAAGGCTACCAGTCAGAGGTAGCTTAAGGGACTTGCTGCACATAAAGTCATTGGTAGCAAATAGTGTTGTGAGGCGGAAAAATTGTCCGGAAAATGTCATATTTTTCCGGAAAATTTCGGAAAATTTCGAGTGTATTTTTCCGGAAAATTTCCAATAATTTTCCATCAATAGAAAATTACAAAATAACAATTTAAAGCTATCTTATGTAGGTATAACGGATACATTGATTCAATAGAGGGCACTGTTAGTGCTTACTGTTCAGTGTGTTCACAAGGCTCAACAATGACAATACATTTAAGAATTAATTCCAATTAAACTTCACTATTAATTTAGAGAAAATATTTTTTATGATTTAGTCTCCTTAATATTTTTTAGTTATGAAAACATGAGACAAAAACAGCAATTGATGCAGTAGTAGGTTAGTAGAGCTCGTGAATAAGCTGGTGCCCTGCACTTGGCTTTCGAGTGGCACCTTAGAAGTTTAGAGATTACGATTATGAGGCTACTATAACACCATTTTAATACTGCAACAGAATAATTCTTATGAGGTGTATTATACTATTATTTTATGGACGCCAATCATCGTCGATATGACGGCATCGTTAAATAAACGTATTTACTACTATTATTTTATGTTTTGAAATAAATGTAATTGGCATTGCCATTGAAGTCTGAGTCTGAGACCAATATATTTTGAAATCTGTTTAATGTTTATTTTAATTCCTTTAAGGTGAACGTTGCCTGCATTGACAGAAATACTGTAAATAAAAGAAACTTAAAAAAACCAGAAATTTTCTAGTGTTGTCTCATACTAAAAATCTGACATTATGAATTAAATGTATTTTTCCGGTTCTGCGGAAATTTTCCGGAAATTTTCCGGAAAATTTCCCGACAATTTTCCGCAAAAATATTTTTCCGGAAAAGCTACATCACTAGTAGCAAAGTCCAGCTTGCTTGGCAGGTGACCAGCTTTATAGCGAAGGCTTAATGTTTTTGCAGTTCAAATCAATGCTATCTTCAGCCAACAAAATGTCAATAACAAGAAAAATGGAATTTTAGATTTAAAAAAAGTTTGTGGAACTCATCCAACATTTGACCAACTAAAAAACCCACTATGGTCGTTTTAAGAGCGGTGCCACAATACTGTAAGGCAGCCACAGTTCACGACCCTTATATGTCACAACGCAACTTTTGCTACCATCGATTTTTGTAACGTTGGCATAGAAAGTCGAATCGCCCGATCCATCATCTGTGCCAGTGACCAACTGACCCGCTGGGTGTGAGTTTGTGAGAAAAGAGGTAGACTGGTGAACTTCAGATGACCCTGTAGCATTACTGGATGAAAGCTTCACATCTGTGCATGGTACACTGAACACCGAAGCCAGTCTGTTATGACGTACAACCATACCACTGGCCGGTGCTGCCGTATCAGTAATGACATTTGGAGACTGTTCGCGTTGGACGATGGCAGTTTCTTCCTCTCCCAAATCACCGATAAACATCACGGAACATATCAGACGTTCGAATCCGGCGTGACGGTAATCAATGTGCTTGATGATGGCTGCCAGACTGTTCATATGTGCTTCACAGTACATGCAGATGTACAAAAGACGACTTGCGTGTTCATACAAGTAGTGCGTTGCAAACAATTTCTGCGACGACGTGACCACGTGACAATGTGCACAAACAAACTGTTCTGTAATTCTGATGTCAGAAGAGTCATCATGGTGAACGCCATAAGACACCTTATTACACATCACGTGACTGATCCCAAACATGTTACTGTCGCCAGCGTGTGCCTGATATGAGTGTTGTACCACGGCAGAAACGCTGATGCTAGCAAAAGCGCATTCATCAAATTTCGCACACCTGAAGTGCGGAGTCCGCTTAGACTGGATAGCCGCAGCCTCGGAGGTTTGGACAGGATCATCGTTCAGCGTCAGCGGTTCATCCAAGATGTCGTGTATGTTCTGCAAGTGCCAGAGAAGCGATGCATGATGATGTGTGACGTAGTCGCATAGTCGGCAGTGCATGAGCAGCGTGTGAGTCTTGAGATGAATACTGTTGGTGTCGTTGAGTTCGAGATCGGCGTTGTCGTGTTCCTGGACCAGATGGTTGGCCACGTCAAAGATGCTCTGAGAATTGTAGATGCAGTACGGACACTGGTACTGAAGGTCGGAGTCGATTTCCTTGATGATCACTTTGACGTTTTCATTGATTCCGTACTGCTGCCCGATGAATAGTGTCTCGATCTCTGCGTAGGCGCTGCGATTCAGGTTCTTGCTTGTGTCGACGATCGGCATGGCTTTTGGCTGAAACGGTTCAACATGAATCACCTTGTTTTTCAAGAGGAGTGACTTGTTGAGTACTTGAGCCTTCAGCTTTGATCCGCACTTGGACTTTGCGGCTACAGTCTCGTTGCTCTGCACCACTTTCTGAAGCAGATGCTGTGGCTGCAAGTTATTATTCACGTTCACCAATAACTTGACTTGTTGTACGTTGCTCGAAGCAGATTTTGTTCCCATAAGCTGGTTGAAGACATGCGAAGGAACAGTGACTGTCCGTAACTCGGAGCTTGTTTCACTGCATTTTGTCATCGACTGGTCTTTCTCGCTTGCGTTCCGAAGTGTCTGAGCATCCTCTGCAACACCTGTTTTAGACGGAACTGAGCTGAACTTAAATACAGAGCTTGACGACAATACAACTGACTTTTTCAGCTGAACCTGAGAAGGAAGTCTTTGCCATTGACACTCAGCCAGACTGGAAGGTTCATTGTCTCCGATGACAGCCCACTTGCTTGAAAAGATATTTGATCCTACAGGGGGCTGAACAGCTAAAAACAGCCCCAACTGCTCAATTGAAAGAACACTGTGATAATTCACTGGTTTTCTAGACAAGTCAACTTCAGGACTCCTGAAACTGTCCACATACTTCTGAGCCAAAACATCTGATGAAACTGAATGACAATATACTGTGTTTAGAGTAACCTCCTCAACCAAGGGCTTAGAGAAACAGTCGTCAATGTTTTCACATCTGCCTACTTGAGTGGCTGGATCACCGCAAAAAGCAAGAACCTTCACAGTCACACTAGAGCATGTTTTTTGCGAAAGGTGTAGCATCACATCCAGAAAATTGTCAAACCCTGCGCAGCACTTGCGACATGAAACGCGCCATCGAAGCGGAATAGCGGCCACGTGCCAGTCCACATGATCGGTCAAATGTCCAACCTCTGACGTCTGAAATTCACATCCACTTGATCGAAATGGACATTGAATCTGTGGAATCATGTCGTTGTCACCTACATCAAACTCTGCTTCATTTGGCAATTCAGTAGCTGTTGCTAGGTTTTCAGACTTTGGCCTAAAGCAAGACTTGACAGAGGACAACACCATCTCATATTTGCTTGCAATTTCTCCTCGGTTTGGCTTTTTAAGCCGGCCTGGTCGAACCCTCAGCTGAAAAACGATTGGAATACTGTCGAGATCCGTTGGGTGGAACTCCCGATAGTGTTGTTCAAGTCGAGCGAGGTCGTTTTCCCCTTCGCCTTGAACGTCTCCAAAGCCATTGTTCTTTCTCGAGCAGAGTAAACACACAAGCCTACAGCCGAGAACGTGAAAATGGCGCATCATGTGCTTTGCAAACTCCAGCGGACAGCTGAACTGGACTGAATTCGAATCGGTCGGTCCAACTTTTGCCGGGTCGACAAGCAAGTCGTAAACCTGTTCGTGTGGGTTTCGTTCGTACGTGGGGTCGACATCGTGGCTCGTACAAAGATGATCGTTGAGCATGGACAGTCGCAGATTTCGCCAGTTGCACCACCCCTGGAACTCCAACTTCTGCATCGTAGGCAGGTGCTTGTCCAGTGGACACAGGTGGCATGCGACATCTACAAACTGGAGCCACGGTTTGTGAACATCCATGTGGTCAAAGAGTTCGTCCGTGCTGCCACACACTGAGACACAGTACGAGCAGCAAATGGGGCACGTGCCAGACCACGACAGAGAACCCTGAGCGCCAAGCACTTGTTGGCCGCCGCTGGTTTGATCTCCTTCAGCACTGCTTCTTTCGTCCGTAAAATATTTTGTGTAGGTGTTGAAGTCCGCGTGGAACGGACAGTGAATTGCGTAATACTGGCGAAACGTTGGGATGCCCCTCATTTCATCTTTGTTGTGATTTCTCAGGAAGCTCGTCATGGCATTGTCCATGATTGTTGTCACGTCTGAGAGATCCGCAATCGACTCTGATGATCTCCTCGGGTTCTGGCAGGTGGCGCTGCCCTTGCTTGTGATTGGAACAGCAGTCGTCAGAGTTGAGTCAGCATTTTCAGCAGACTGGGAAAATGATAAATTATTCCTTGAGAAGTCTGTTAAAGTTAATGAATATGGTGCTGGTGAACTGTTGCTAGCCTGAATCTGAGGCCTGTTTATTAGCTGACCAAGGGTGAATGTAACCGGTTTCAACAAGTCATTACTACTTATTCCTTCAACCTTCTTACCCCGAAGTATGAAGATTCCCTTTCCCATCGGCTTTGTACGTCCAAGATCTGTAGCTCCACCAATGCAGAGCTGTCTGGGTAGAATCAGTTCTTCTTTTGACAGAGTCTTGCCTACAACAGCCTCTTTTGCTGTCTTGATCAACTGGCTATTCTTGTGTATGAAAGTTATTTTGGGCAGAGCTGGGCTTGTTGATTGGGTTACAACTGTGGCTGGGTTGCTATTCTGTAGCACAGACGATTTTGGCAAACTGCAGATCAGAGGCTTTGAACCCCTGTTGTAAAGGATGATATTTTTCCCTCTGGTCTGTGTTACCAGACCTGCAGAAAAAGAGGAGCAAGGCGTCAAGAAAGTTTCGCTGGGTTTCTGTACTTTTTCCGGGTTTCCAGATGAGCAGTCAATCTTCCTCTTAACGCCGTGAACACCAACTGCAGGGCTACTTTTTATGATGATAACTTTTTGGGGCGCCTTGCTTTGAAGTTGCTGTTCTGGCATGCTCACAGCGGGCTGCAGATATCTGTATTGCTTTTCAGCCATCTTCTGAAAAAAGAAAAGTTTCAAGATTGTCACATCTCCAAACACCTACCACTCTTTTCCAACCTAAACTCATCTCCTTTCCTTTGTTTCAAACTCTAATCTTTCTAAACTCTAGCACGATTTCTCGTTTCCTACACTATCAGATGCCGACGAGTTTCTTCAACATATTATCAAATCTGACTACCATTTCACTTCAAACAACCATCAGCTGATGACTTGTATTGTATTGTATTTGAACACTTGTTATAGCGCCCCTACCAGATTGCCTATTCAGAGGCGCTCCCGACTACTGCGCGGATGCTGAATCGGAGTTTCACGCCGAAGCGCATGAGCAATTGCGATTGAAGGACTTGCCCAGGTTCCCTACGCGGCGGCTTTGAGGTGGATTCGAACCCGCAACCCTCCAGCTGCAAGGCACCGAACATACCCCTATACCACCGCGCCCCAGTTGTATTGTGTTGTGTTGTATTGTATTGTATGGTGCATTATGTTAATGGCACAACAGAAGTCATGAGATAAGATAAAGTTACATAAATGAACAATCGCTGGCTGGTGAGATATTATAGCATTCATACATCTGCACTTATGATTACTGCACCTTTGCACTTAATAGGTGTTATTACTATTTCAGTTAGAAAACTGATTAATACATTAACTTAAGAGAAGTTTGCACCTAAACCTTATACTGTATTAAATAATAAAATATTAATACTTAACAAGTTTTACTACAATTCAACATTAACACTTACCGTAATCTTAATATTATACTAGTCTATGAGAAGCTAGTACTAACCTAGCAATGCGCTAAGGGGTCGTCCATTAATTATGTCAACAAATTTTAGGCAGTTTTTGACCCCCTCCCCTTTGTCAACAACTGTCAAACATTGACGGACCCCCTAAAAAATTATGTCAACAATCCCAGAACCCCCCCTACAAAAAGAAACACAATGGCTCAATACATGTAGAATCATTTTTTCAAATTGTTTTACACTAAAAAATACAATCTCGAATTAAAAATATATGAGTTTAGTTTATTACCAGCATTTTAGTAGTATTTAACATTAAGCACTTTATACATTTTAGCATTACTTAATGTTTTCGCTACCATTTTGAAGGGTTTGCGTTGATTCATAGGAAAAAAAATTTGTTGACGTCAATTTTTACCGAACCCCCTTCCCCTTGTCAACAACTGTCAAACTTATCCAAACCCCCTCCCCTATTTTGTTGACATAATTAATGGACGACCCCTAATTAATCATTAAAATATAATTAATTTTTAACAAGCAGTTATTAATACTAATATTAATATATTAAACTAAAGTACAGCAGATTAGCAAAAATTTACTCATACATTTCTAGTGTTACACCATGCCTATAGGCTAGCTACCGGCATATTACTGTATGCAAAGCACTTTTGTCTGCTTAAAGTAAAAGGCGTTGTCTAATATCCCAACTGCAGACCATAACCAAAATCGTTGCAAAATGAAAGTAGCATTTCTAATGGTTTCTGAAGCCACTCAAAACCCAGTACTCTGAAGTCCTTTTACAATAATCAATCCCAATTTTTTTATAGACATTTTTCTGGGCCACCCTTGTCAGTCAATTCAGTATATGATTCTAATCATATTAAAGACTGCTGTTACCAGAAGTTACATTTGACAATGTGCAGAATGCATTTTGTGGTTGGAACAGCAGACATTTGGGAAGGAGCAAAACATGAGGAAAATGCATCTTCAATCGCAATCCGAATCACTATAGGGGAAGTAACCCCTGCTACCTTTCAGTCACACCCTCGCCATATGGTTGCCAGATATTACGTGTAAAAACACCTGAAAACGGTAATATGCCCAAGAAACAAATAATATATAATTATTATGTCAAGCATTGATTCCTGTTTTCTCCCGGACAGGCTGGTTTAAGACAGGTCTGCAGAACTACCTGACCGTGACCTACTAGGTTATATTTTGAGTCAAACTCCTGCAAACCTATGTTAGGGCTCATGCTCAATTTATAGAACAGTAATAAAAATTATTGAATCGCATGACATCATTAACCACTTACTGCATTACTTACATCCAGCCACAATGGCCGCGGACTCTAGCACGTAAACATAACACACTGCCGTCATTGAAAGCTAAACGTAAGCTATCAGTAGCAAACAGCACCTAGAGCCACTTAGGTGTGGTTATTGTATTTGAAAAGTATAACAAAATTTCCTCGACTAACCGACGATGGATGTGCGCTCTGGCTTTCAGGATAAATCGCTTTTCATTCGTATCTCTCGAGTCTTCACGAACACAGCAAAATTTCTGCTCAAGAACGAAGCGACCAAATGATCACGTGAACAAGGGATCGGTAATCATTTCAATGAAGGTTCCTGCATCTGCACCACCGTTGTAGCCTACTTAACGTAAATGTTGTAATATTTTGTAAATGTAATGTAATATTTTATGACTTCGACATTTCTCAGCGTTACACGAAAGCCGCATCAAATAAAAGACCGGTTTATTCACCGATAAAAGAGACGTTCGATGCTCATCGACTGCAAGTCATTACTGGAAACGTTGTCTTATAGATGGGTCCGGTCGAAGGAGAAATTAAGCTGGGACTCTTATTGTTCAGTAATAATAGTCCCTGAGAAAGCAGTCTAAAATAATGATGCAATTTATATTATTGTGGTAACATAAGTGGCGTGAAGAGCAGTAGGTATAGCGCGATCGACTCCCGAACCCTCCCAAAGGTCCACTCAGCGTATTCATTCACGAGATGGCGCGTTGGAAAAAACGAGATGTAGGACGTGATGGGTGCCATGCATGGCTGCCGTATACAGTTAAATTAGACTCCTGTAATAACTTGTGATCATCCTTTCATACTGATTTGTAATCATCCTGCATTGTGTCAGTTTGAAATTAAACGAAGATTATTGTTAATTCATACTATTATCTAGATGTATTTTTTATGTACACCTACAGCGTTATGTCTGTTGTTAACACATTAAACGAATATATGATGATATGATGATGATTACTATTATTATTACTATATTTAATGGATGTGTACCCGAGGTAGAAAATTTTCAAATTCCTCATAAGGCTAGATGACGTCATTCTAATTTCTCTTAGTTACTTGATATGTTTCCTTCGATACGCCGCTCATTATGCCTTTCTTTAATAGCTTGCCTCGCTACTCTATTTCGACTCTTCATCGGAATTCGTCAATAGCTTGCCTCGCAAGAAGACTTTGACTTCATCAGAGTGAGGAAAGTTTTGTCTTAGCAATTTGGCATCATGCTTTCGATTGCCAAGTTCTTCCGTAGCCTAGCGTTGGACGCCGGTTGCGTAAATCGTAAGTTGACAAACATTTAAGAATTTTCGACGCTGCTCTTAACTCTAATTGAAACCGTTGCATGGTAGACGTAAAATTTAATTACAAGGGCATTTGTTTTAAAGCTAATTTTGTAAATGCTTGGTTTTTGTCTCTCAGTTGCTGAAGAAGCAATTCCGAAAGGTCAATGGATTTTGTTTCGGTACTTGTCGGTTAATTCACCCCATTTCATTTTTCCAATGGTAATGACTTCCCCACGTGAAATTAATTCACCCCATTCAGCTGGTGTCGAAAACACAGCATGATATGGCTGGGTACTGTTGAATTAACGCAATTAAGAAAATATTCAGATCTTGCGAATCATTCTTAAAGTCAGTCACTGCTTTTTTCCATCAGTAGCATAGCAGACAAGCTTATAGAATCGGGGACTCAAATATATAATACGCAAGTTTACGCCAACAATTCGCCTTAGCCTATACACGGCATATTTTAGCCCGTGTATATTATTCCAGGTCAACCAATGACAGTTTGGTAATTAGAAAACATGGACGATCCTAACCCTGACCCTAACCGACCCTCACGACGCGTAACAACGACACATCAGCTGAACCTAACCGACACAGATTATAGAACTCTACGTCGTGAGGGTCGGTTAGGGTCAGGGTTAGGGTTAGTGTCGCCATTAGAAGACGGATAAAGGCTACGACACAATGCGTCTTATGAAACAGTTAAAAATGGATGGACTTGTAAGGATATGACGTCAGCGCTAGGACGGTGCATGAACAGGCAAGGTAGACGCAAGAATTAAATGGGGTGAATTAACCGACAAGGTAGACGAGAAAATGAAATGGGGTGAATTAACCGACAAGTACCTTTGTTTCATACTAGATGTTATAACACTGATAAATGGCTTAATTCAAAACTGTTACAATTTAGACACATTGTCTGTATGGTTGTCTGGTCGGTATACAATGGTTTATAAGTAAGATATTGTCTTAAATCCATTGCAAACAAAGTAGCCTAACATTTCTTTGTTCAAAAATTGGGTACTTGTCGGTTAATTCACCGGAATTAATTTTTTCAATGGTAATGACTTGCCCACGTAAAATTAATTCACCGGATTTAATATTTGCAATGGTATGAATAGGCTATTTGCAATGGTAATGACATGCCCACGTAAAATAGATGTCTGTACTTTCAAGCACAATTAAGCTGACGACCCTAACCCTGACCCTAACCGACCCTCACGTTAATATAATGACGACACTAACCCTGACCCTAACCGACCCTCAGTGTCCCTCACGTTAATATAATAACGACACTAACCCTAACCCTGACCCTAAACGACCATCACGACTTCAAGTTTTATAGTCCATATGTATACGTTGAGGTGTTACGCGCCGTGAGGGTCGGTTAGGGTCAGGGTTAGGGTTAGTGTCGTCCATGCTTTCTGATGACGAAACGGTGCTTAAAAGGAAAGAAACGCGTATAAATTTATTCCGGTGCATGAACAGGCAAGGTATAGACGCAAGAATTAAATCCGGTGAATTAACCGACAAGGTACAGGAAAAAATTAATTCCGGTGAATTAACCGACAAGTACCAAAAATTGTTAATTCAGCATACCGTATTTCTAGAGAGGTTCTATTCTCCATAAGTCGGACTACTGATCTATCCATATAATTATAATTATTTGCTGGTTTCATATTCCATAATTTAATAACAAAAAAGTAGGACTCTGACTTTTGATTTCTTTGTAATTATAATGATTTCACTGCTTCCATATCCTATAATTACATAACAAAATGAAAATTGTTGAACTGTGCTAGGCCTCTGTATTAAATTCCAGTTTTTCCTTATAGATGAAATTAATGCTCTAATGCCGGAAGGTATTACATCGTGAAAATTAGATACCAAATTTTGTATTAACGTATTTTAAAAGTTCGTCTCTAAGCCTCTAAAGTCTCTAATTTGGGAGTGCCTGAGAGAGGCTTGGGACATTTCATGATTTTGTGGCAGCAATATTAAAATTCTGCTTTCTGTTGTAGATTCAGGCTGTTGCATAGGGATCTCCGTGCCAGGTAATCTAAAATTTATTTCTCATCAAATTTTTCTCATCAAAAGTTGTTTATTAGATATTGCCTTCATAGAAGTTATACATTCAAGTACAATTTCACCAGACTAGCATGGCATACTATAGAATCTAGATGGTATGAGCTAGCTTCTTTTATAAGAAATGATGAAAAAATTGCAAAATAAATTGTTGAGCTGTTTAATGTACTAGCAATAATAACAAGTTGCTTTTTTGTATTCCAGAATCCTCCCAGTCAGAAACTGATAAAGGTAATTTTTAGATGAATTCTTCACAAATACTTTATAATAAATTACTTAAAGATGAGAGAGATAATTTTGATAATTTTGCAGAAATTATATTTTGTGTGACAACGAAATCTTATTACTGGATTCAGTGTCTGCAGGACCTCAACCAAGTGTTTGTGACTTTTCAGATACTTCTATAAAAAATTGTCTGGGATGGACATTCCTTTCTGCCCAAGAATTATATTTCTTGAGTAGCATTCAGAATTTATTCTTGCTAGCAGTGTTATAAGGCTTGCATTTTCTTTTCAGAATTGTACCATTCGACGTGCCAAAAGAGTTCGTAGGCCTATGAGTTGGCACATGAGTACAGCAACAGAGGTGTTTCATTTCTTCCTGAGTTTTTTAATATATTATTTGAAATGAAAATGTGAAATGATGCAAAATATTTATTTACTAGATTCATGTTCTGCAGGAACTTAACTAGAGATTTATTATTTCTTCAAGAACTTACAGAATAAATTGTCTAGGATGGAAATTCCTTTTTGCAAAGAATTATATATCTTTAGTAGCATTTAAAATTTATTCTTACTAACAATGTTAAATTGCTTTTCTTTTATTCAGAAACATTCCAGTCAACATGTCAAGATAGTTTGTACAAGTCAGCATGCAAGGACAGTGACAGAGGTAGTTGATTTCTTCAAGAATTTTGTAATATATTTAATATTAAAAATGTAAATGTGATTTCTTTATAAATATTTATTTGATGAGTAACAATGATTTGTTTATTGTTGCTAGCAACACTAAGAACCTTGTATTTATTACATTCTGGGGGCAGAGAACTTGAAGAAGAAGAGGAAAAGATAGTTTTTTCCAGAAGTTATATGTGTTGAACACATTAGCAGTTTTAGGAGCAGTAGCCGATTGGTTAGAGCACGTGCCCTGTAGTGCGGAGGTTTGATCCTCCACTGAAGTAATTACTCAGTGTTTAATCTACTCCCCTTGCTGTCGGGGGATTTAGAGTTCTCGGGGTATCCAACATATTTGAAAAGTTGACGACCGGGGAGGTAGTAACGAGAGTTTCCAATGAATTTTCGAGGGGGGGTAGTAACGAGACTTTTCCACCAAAAATTACCCCTCCTCGATAAATCCTGGGGGCGAAATTATCCCTAAATTTCGCACTTTCTGTAAAAAATTGCATCTCTTTCATTTTTCTGGGGCGGGGGGAAACTCGATCCTGGGGAACTTCCCCCCCCCCCGACAGACGTCTAGATTAAACACTGGTAATTACTGTGTCGGGACCTTGAGCAAATCCTTGGTTTTTTTTATCAGTGGCTTAAGACAGTTCTCTTCTGTGTAGCCTGGGTCGGGAGTAGTAGCCTCTGAGTAGAGATCTTGAAGGGTGCTATATAATTTTCGATTAATTGATTGATTGAAGACAGCTCAACAACTGTATGGATATTTATTTGTAAGATGTTGCCTGTTGAGCCGTCTTCTGTACCAGTACATGTAGGACCTCTTTTAACCTCAGAACTTTGCATTCATTTCCCAAATGGATGGAGTGCTAATGGGTACCAGGTGATCGTTTATCTTATGAATGATGATGATGATATTCGTTTTATTGACACACCAGATGACAAACCGCATCGTAGCTTACAGTTACATTTGAAAATAAAATAAAAGAGCTTCCCATCCAAGTGTTCAAAGTACTAACTGGACTTGTGTATCAACAACAACAAACGAATCTGTTGCAATATTATTATGACTGATGCCAGTCCATTTATGTTTTTTGCCAATCGTGTATTATGTTAAACAGCAAAGAAACCACCAAGCTTGTCAGAGTATTGTTGTAGCATGGCTGTTTGAATCCTCTAGACAGCCATGTTCACAGTCCTTTTGAGAAGTCTTAAAATGTGCTGTTAAAAAGCCGAGATACATACATGCGCGGCTGCCCAAAACTGAGAGACCAAAATATGTTAATAGAAATGACTGGGCATCAATTATCATCAGATACTCAGGCAGCATTATTTAATAAAAGAACTTGGTAATCATTTTCATTCCAGTGTTATAGTTTAGGACAGATTTTGCACGAGAATTTGTTCAGCTGTCAGATGCACTGGTAACAATAGCAAATTGCTTCTTTTGTATTCCAGCTTGCCTGACATTCTTACCAGTAATTGTTATAGTGGAGTATTTAAGATAAAAGGATGATTTTTTTCCCCCTGAAATTATAAGTTGAGCAATAATGAAAAATTGATGTTAGCAAGAGTTAAAATCTTCAATTTTTTTATTCAAGATTTGAATTCCAGTTGCAGAGTATTGCGGAGGAGTGGACGGGTTGCCAAAGTGTTGCAGAGAAGTTGACGGGCCCCAAAGTGTTTCAGAGGAGTTGACTGCGGCCAAAGTCTTGCAGAGGGGTTGAAGGATGCCTGTCTTCCTCCACAGTTTCTTCAACCTCTGAACCAGTTACAATAAGTTTACGATTGTACTTGAATTGAAGGAATCAGTAACTTGTATCATTTATCATTCAGTAGCCAAAAGAGCGATCACTTTTGAGATTTTAATTACATTTGTTTCTTCGCCCTAAAAATTTACTTATGTCCTCGTTTACAGCCAATTGTAACCACAAATTTATATTGTTGCACTTCAGAAAAATCTGAAAGGCACTTCTGGAAACCATAATCAGATTGGTTTCCAAACTTTTGAGAAAAGAGCGAAGGAAAGACAGATAGTGCTTATTGCTCATCTAGCTTAATCACTGAGCGGGCAAATTTTGTGCAAATTGCCACAGTAAAATCTGCTGGCCAGGGAGTGTATTTCTTCCATAATTCTGCATCTGAAGAGAATGACGTAATGTCAAATGGAAATAATAGTGGAGAGGTGCTTAAGGTATTGTAGAGAACTGGGAACAAAGTTTTTGTTGCTGGCATTTAACTGTTAGTTCTTGTTTTATAGGTCGATGTTATGCCTGGCTGTTGAAGTCTGCTTGGATGTTTCGTCATGACTACAGTCGTCCGTGGTGTCTTTGTTGGAAGATCAACATCAGTTAGTGCACATCTTGATCTTGAGTGCCGATGTTTGTGCAATGTGAGATATTTAGAGCCTATTTCATTTTCTCGTGTTTGGACTTGAGCACCAAAAGTTGGTATATAGTTAGATACCCTTATCAAATGCACTTGTTTTATAAATTTATCAGAAAGTCATTTCAAGGTTAAATGGTCAAAATCAAGGGAAACTGCCAAAATTTCAAGTGCAGCAAAGGCAAAAGTATCACTTGCAGTTTTCCATTTATTTCCGTATCTAATGTTTTTGTTGTGTGACATTTTACTTTCCCTTTTGTTTATGTTCTCCAGTTCTCAGGAGCACTTAGCCCTGCTGAATAGCGTTGATGTCTAGAAGCAGTGCTATATAAGATAGGGGAATTTTCTAACACTTGGAATTCAGTTATTAGAAACGGACTCCTTCTCATCTTGAATTTCAGCACATGTGCTATGTTCATCTTAATTGTTGTAATTGGTGATATCATAACCATTCATCAGCAGAAATAATGAAACATAAAACCAGCACTGAGCTTCTAGGTAGGATGGCTCAAACACATAGGACAGAAATGACAGATGAACAGAGACACAGAAACAATGACAAAGACATAAGGAGAGATACACACACACACACATGCTAGGCAATTGACTGTAAGAACAGACGGGCGCATAAACACGCTTGCAGACATAAGGAGAGATACATACAGTTATACGCTACACAATGGACCGTAGGAACAGACTGACACATACAGTGGTGTGTAAAAGTCTGGAACCACCTCCGAATTCCAGTATGACCAGCACATACACAAGGATAATTGGCATGATGTAAAACCCAGTCAGACCAGAATAAAAGATCACTGGCACGGTCTAAATATAGTGCATACACGAGGATCATTGGCATGGTGTAAAACTCAGTAAGATTAGAATCAAATATCACTGGCATGGTCTAAATTCCAGCAAGACTAGTGCATACACAAGGATCAGTGGCATGGTGTAAAACCCAGTAAGACCAGAATAAAAGATCATTGGCATGGTTTAAATTCCTGTAAGTCCAGTGCATAAACAAGGATCATTGGCATGTTGTAAAACCCGGTTAGACCAGAATCAAAGATCCCTGGCAGGATCTAAATTCTTGTAAGACCGGTGCATAAACGAGGATCATTGTCGTGGTGCAAAACAATGTAAGAACAGAATAAAAGATAACTGGCATGGACTAAATTGCAGTAAGACAAGTGCATACACAAGGATTATTGGCATGGTGTAAAACCCAATAAGACCAGAATCAAAGACTGGCAGGGTCTCAATTTCAGTTAAACCAGTGAATATTAAAAGATCATTGGCATGGTATAAAGCCCAGTAAGACCAAAATCAAAGATCAATGGTACAGTTTAAATTTTAGTTAGACCAGTGCATACACAAGGATCATTGGAATGGTGTAAAATGCAGTAAGACCAGAATGAGATATCACTGGCACGGTCTAAATTCCAGTAAGACCAGTGCATACACAAGGATCATCGGCATGGTGTGAAACCCAGTAAGACCACAATAGAAGATCACTGGTATGGTCTCAATTTCAGTTGAACCAGTGCATATTAAAAGATCATTGGCATTGTATAAAGCCCAGAAAGTTAAAAATCAAAGATCACTGGTGTGGTCTCAATTCTAGTAAGACCAGTGCATACACAAAGATCATTGCCATGGTGGAAAGCCCAGTAAGACCTGAACAAAAGATCACTGGCAGGGTCTAAGTTTCTCTAACACCAGTGCATACACAAGGTTCATTGGCATGGTGCAAAGCCCAGTCAGACTAGAATCAAAGATCACTGGCATGGTCTCGATACTAGTAAGACCAGTGCATACACAAGGATCTTTGGCACAGTGTAAAACCCAGTAACACCAGAATCAAAGATCACTGGCATGGTCTAATTTCCAGTAAGACCAGTGCATACACAAGGATTATTGGCATGGTTTTAAACCCAGTAAGACCAGAATAAAAGGTCACTGGCAGGATCTAAATTCCTGTAAGACCAGTGCATACACACGGATCACGGGCATGATGCTAATCCCAGTAAGACCAGTATCAAAGATCACTGGGAAGGTCCAAATTCTAGCTCGACCAGTGCATACACAGGAATCATTAGCATGGTGTAAAACCCAGTAAGACCAGAATAAAAGATCACTGACAGGATCTAAATTCCTGTAAGACCAGTGCATACACATGGATCACTGGCATGATGCTAATTCCAGTAAGACCAGAATCAAAGATCACTGGGAAGGTCCAAATTCTAGTTGGACCAGTGCATACACAGGAATCATTGGCATGGTGTAAAACACAGTAAGACCAGAATAAAAGAGCACTGGTATGGTCTAAATTTCGGTAAGACGAGTTCATACGGAAGGATCATTGGCATGTTATAAAACCCAGTAAGACCAGAATAAAAGATCACTGGCAAGATCTAAATTCCTGTAAGACCAGTGCATACACAAGAATTTTTGGCATGGTTTTAAACCCAGTAAGACCAGAATGAAAGATCACTCGCATTGTCTAAATGCCAGGAGGACCTGTGCATACACAAGGATAATTGGCATGGTTTTTAACCCAGTAACACCAGTATCAAAGATCACTGGCATGGTCCAAATTCTAGCTGTACCAGTGCATACACAGGAATCTTTGGCATGTTGTAAAACCCAGTAAGACCAGAATAAAAGAGCACTGGTATGGTCTAATTTCGGTAAGACGAGTGCATTCGGAAGGATCATTGGCATGTTGTAAAACCTGGTAAGACCAGAATAAAAGATCACTGGCAGGATCTAAATTCCTGTAAGACCAGTTCATACACACGGATCACGGGTGTGATGCTAATCCCAGTAAGACCATAATCAAAGATCACTGGCATTGTCTCAATTCCAGAGAGACCAGTGCATACACAAGGATCATCGGCATGGTGTAAAACCCTGTTAGACCAGAATAAAAGATCACTGGCATGGTCTAATTTCCAGTTGGACGAGTGCATACACAAGGATTTTGCATGGTTTTAAACTCAGTAAGACCAGAATAAAAGATCACTCGCATTTTCTAAATGCCAGGAGGACCAGTGCATACGGAAGGATCATTGGCATGTTGTAAAACCCAGTAAGACCAGAATAAAATATCACTGGCATGGTCTAATTTCCAGTATGACCAGTGCATACACAAGGATTATTGGCATGGTTTTAAATCCAGTAAGACCAGAATAAAAGATCACTTGCATGGTGTAAATGCCTGGAGGACCAGTGCATACACAAGGATCATTGGCATGTTGTAAAATGCAGTAAGACCAGAATAAAAGAGCACTGGTATGGTCTAAATTTCGGTAAGACGAGTGCATACACAAGGATCATTGGCATGTTGTAAAATCCAGTAAGACCAGAATAAAATATCACTGGCATGGTCTAATTTCCAGTATGACCAGTGCATAGTGCATACACAAGGATTATTGGCATGGCTTTAAATCCAGTAAGACCAGAATAAAAGATCACTTGCATGGTGTAAATGCCTGGAGGACCAGTGCATACACAAGGATCATTGGCATGTTGTAAAATGCAGTAAGACCAGAATAAAAGAGCACTGGTATGGTCTAAATTTCGGTAAGACGAGTGCATACGGAAGGATCATTGGCATGTTGTAAAACCCAGTAAGACCAGAATAAAATATCACTTGCATGGTCTAATTTCCAGTATGACCAGTGCATACACAAGGATTATTGGCATGGCTTTAAATCCAGTATGACCAGAATAAAAGATCACTTGCATGGTGTAAATGCCAGGAGGACCAGTGCATACACAAGGATCATTGGCTTGTTGTAAAAACCCAGTAAGACCAGAATAAAAGATCACTGGCATGGTCTAATTTCCAGTATGACCAGTGCATACACAAGGATTATTGGCATGGTTTTAAACCCAGTAAGACCAGAATAAAAGATCACTTGCATGGTGTAAAGCCCAGGAGGACCAGTGCATACACAAGGATCATTGGCATGTTGTAAAAACCCAGTAAGACCAGAATAAAAAGAGCACTGGTATGGTCTAAATTCCAGTAAGACCACGGCATGCAGAAGAAATCATTGGCATGGTTTTAAACTCAGTAAGATCAGAATAAAAGATCACTGGCATGGTCTAAATTCCAGAAAGACCAGTGCATACACAGGAATCATTGGCATGATGTAAAACCCAGTAAGACCAGAATAAAAGATCACTGGCACCGTCTAATTACCAGTAAGACCAGTGCATACGCAAAGATTATTGGCATGGTTTTTAAAACCCAGTAAGACCAGAATAAAAGATCACTTGCATGGTGTAAATGCCAAGAGGACCAGTGCATACACAAGGATCATTGGCATGGTGTGAAAGCCAGTAAGACCAGAATAAAAGAGCACTGGTATGGTCTAAATTCCAGTAAGACCACGGCCTACAGAAGGAATCATTGGCATGGTGTAAAACCCAGTAAGATCAGAATAAAAGATCACTGGCATGGTCTAATTTCCAGTATGACCAGTGCATACACAAGGATTATTGGCATGGTTCTAAATCCAGTAAGACCAGAATAAAAGATCACTTGCATGGTGTAAATGCCAGGAGGACCAGTGCCAACACAAGGATCATTGGCAGGTTGTAAAACCCAGTAAGACCAGAATAAAAGATCACTGGCACCGTCTAATTACCAGTAAGACCAGTGCATACGCAAGGATTATTGGCATGGTTTTTAAAACCCAGTAAGACCAGAATAAAAGATCACTTGCATGGTGTAAATGCCAAGAGGACCAGTGCATACACAAGGATCATTGGCATGGTGTGAAAGCCAGTAAGACCAGAATAAAAGAGCACTGGTATGGTCTAAATTCCAGTAAGACCACGGCCTGCAGAAGGAATCATTGGCATGGTGTAAAACCCAGTAAGATCAGAATAAAAGATCACTGGCATGGTCTAATTTCCAGTATGACCAGTGCATACACAAGGATTATTGGCATGGTTCTAAATCCAGTAAGACCAGAATAAAAGATCACTTGCATGGTGTAAATGCCAGGAGGACCAGTGCCAACACAAGGATCATTGGCAGGTTGTAAAACCCAGTAAGACCAGAATAAAAGAGCACTGATATGGTCTAAATTTCGGTAAGACGAGTGCATGCGGAAGGATCATTGGCATGTTGTAAAACCCAGTAAGACCAGAATAAAATATCAGTGGCAAGATCTAAATTCCTGTAAGACCAGTGCATACACACGGATCACGGGCATGATGCTAATCCCAGTAAGACCAGAATCAAAGATCATTGGCATTGTCTCAATTCCAGAAAGACCAGTGCATACACAAGGATCATCAGCATGGTGTGAAATCCAGTAAGACCAAATAGAAAATCACTGGTATGGTCTCAATTTCAGTTGAACCGGTGCATATTAAAAGATCATTGGCATGGTATAAATCCCAGTGAGACCAGATTTAAAGATCATTGGCATGGTCTAAATTCTAGTTAGACCAGTGATTGCACAAGGATCATTGGCATTGTATAAATTTCAGTAAGACCAGAATCAAAGATCACTGGCATGGTCTCAATTCCAGAAAGGCCAGTGCCTACACAAGGATCATTGGCATGATGTAAAACCCAGTAAGACCAGAATAAAAGATCAATGGCATGGTCTAATTTCCAGTAAGACCAGTGCCTATACAAGGATTTTTGGCATGGTTTAAAACCCAGTAAGACCAGAATAAAAGATCACTTGCATGGTGTAAATGCCAGGAGGACCAGTGCATACACAAGGATCATTGGCATGGTGTGAAAGCCAGTTAGACCAGAATAAAAGATCACTGGGTGGGTCTAAATTCCATTAAGACCAGTGCATATTAAAGGATCATTGGCATAGTGTAATAGCCAGGGAGACCAAAATGAGAAGATTATTTACAAAGATAATTTGGTATTGTTAGACACAGCAAACCAGAATAAATGGTATCAATGCTATGGTCTAAATTCCGTAAGACCAGAGTATATTAAAGGATCATTTGGCCTGGTGTAAAACCCAGTTTAGATCAGAATAACGCATATGGAGACATAGGAGAGATACAGACACATACGCTAATCAATAGACTGTAAGAACAGATGGACACATAAACACACTTTGAGACAAGGAAAGATACTGACACAATGCTAGTCAATGTTCCGTAATAACAGGCAGACAAAAGCGCAATTGGGGATATAAGGAGATATATAGACACATATGCTAGTCAATGGACTGTGAAAATGGACCACACACAAACTCACTTGTAGATATAAGGAGATAATATAGACACTTGCGCTAGTCAATGGACCGTAAGACTCAGACTATTGGGTCCAATATCACTTTACTCTTTTATCAGAAAGTCATTTCAAGGTTAAAGTGTCAAAATCAAGGGAAACTGCCGTAGCTCAGAATTGCCCAAATAAAACAACATTTGCTTGAGCTAAGGCCATTTTTTTTCTTGAGTTTGACCTTTTCACCTTGCAATGACCTTGGTTCATCAAGTTAGTCTTTTTATGCTATATCTACTCTAATGTATCCCTTGTCAGCCCGAGCAAACAGGTGAAAGAATAACCCATATGGAACAATATTTGACTGAGTTATGGCCGTTTTTTATTTTGATCTTTTGACCTTGAAATGACTTTGGTTTGTGTTAGATTTTGCAATGATATGGTTTTTCAGTTACAGTTACAGTTAACTAATTTATGATTTTTCAGTTTCAGTTCTAGTTACAGTTAACTGCAATCAGATTTTTCAGTTTCAGTTATTTTTTATTTTTCAGTTATTATTTTTCAGTTATTATTTTTCACATGTCATGGCTAACACAGTGACCACAAAATATTCTGAAGAGTTACGAGAACTATTGACGCAGCAAAACAATCCGACTTTAACGCACTGTCGGTTTACTTTAACCCTTATAGGACGGAGCGGGGTAAATAATTACCCCAGGGGTGTTTGGATGTTGATTGCGGAGCAACCCTAGGTAGGTAAAATTTGACATTCCATGTGTTTACAAGTTTGGACCAATGGCATATTCTGACACCAAAACCATGACAATGTCATGTTGTGGGAAAAAGATATTTGAGTCCAAAGTGTCATGGGGTAAATATTTACCCCACATCGTCCTCAACGTCGTATTTTTTTCGTTCATAATGAAAATGTGTTTTTTACAGATATATGCTCATGAGTAACCTGCAATCGGAAATAAAGTGTTGAGTCTACCGTGGAAATGAATTTCAATAGTTGCAATAATTTCAAAGAATTTATTTTCCAAGATGGCCGCCAAAACAAAAAACCATGTATGTCTTTGCTCATAGGTAAGCTAGAATAGCAAATGAAGTGCCTAATTTAATGTTTTCAAGGTCAACGAATCGATTCATCGTAGCGGCAATAGTGCGAGAGTTTACTTTCCAAGATGGCGGCCAATATGGCCGCCCAAACACAAAAATATGTATATCTCAGCTCATAGGTAAGCTAGAATAACAAATGAAGTGTCGAATTTCATATATTGAAGGTCCAGGAATCGGTTTCTCGTATTGGCAATAGTGTACGAGTGCTACTTTTCAAGATGGCGGCAAATATGAGCGCCAAAACAAAAATATGAGCTGAGATATACATATTCTTGTGTTTTGGCCCAATATTGGTCGCCATCTTGGAAAGTAACACTCAAACACTATTGTCGCTATGCGAAACCGATTACTAGACCTTGAAAATATAAAATTTTACACTTCATTTGTTATTGTAGCTTTCCTGTGAGCTAAAATATACGTAGTTTTTTGTTTTGGCAGACATATTGGCCGCCATCTTGGATAGCAACAATCCCTTACTATTACCGCTACGAAAAATCGATTTCTTGAGCTCGGAAATATTAAAATAGACACTTTATTTATTATTCTAGCTCATCTATGAGCTCAGTTATACGTATTTCTGTTTTGGCAGACATATTGGCGGCCATCTTGGAGAGTAATATTAACACACTATTGCCACTACGATAATTCGTTTCCTTGAAAAACTGAAATTGGACACTTTATTTGTCACTGTAGCTCATCTATGAGCTGAGATATATATATTTCTGTTTTGGCGGCCATATTGGCCGCCATCTTGAATATTAACATTCGCACACTATTGCCACTGAGAGATATCGATTCCTTGACCTTGAAAATATTGAATTAGACACTTTATTTGTCAATGTAGCTTATCTATGAGTTTAGATATACATATATCTTTAATTGGGCGGCTATCTTGGCCGCCATTTTGGATAGTAAAAACCCCACACTACTGCCACTAAGAGAATTCGATTCCTTGACCTGGGAATTATTTAAATCGACACTTCATTTGTCATTGTAGCTTACCTGTGAGCTGAGATATGCATATTTTTGTGTTTCGGCAGCCATATTGGCCGCCATCTTGGATTGTAGTACTTCCACACGTTTGCCACTACGAGAAATCGATTCCTTGACCTTGGAACTATTGAAATCGATACTTCGTTTCTTATTGTACCTTATCTATGAGCTGAGATATTAAAAATGTCAGTGGGGTAAAAAATTATCCCACATCGTCCTCAACGTAGCGTAAAATGTGGGCGTCCTACGAAGGTTAAGGAAAACACCACGTTCCAGATCTTGCTCTGTTCTGCTTTCGTGCTTATAAATCAAAACTGAGGAAACATGCTCAAAATATGCTTGTGAATCTGGCGACGATAGGAGGTCTTTCGCATACATATTCTTATGTTTGCTATGCAAATGAAGATTTGTCGCAGTTTTCCGACTATTAACGTGTCACACTCGTTGTTTTCAGCGTCCTTGCCAGCAACAGTGCGAACACAACATCGACTCTTGTCCTCTGCGGCTTCGTAAACAAAATATTCCAACACGCCACTTTCTACTTTTCGACCGCTACTCGTTCTCGTAGTCGTCGATTGTTTTACGGTTTAGCGCCAACGACAACACAACGAAAGGAAAAGGAAGTGAAATGAGCATAGAAAACTGACCGTAGACTAGAGTACGTTTTTTGGTCATATTTCTTAGAGAAGGTAGCTCTTGTCGGCCCGAGCTAACAGAATAATAAAAAATACAACAATATTTCGCTGAGCTATGGTTATTTTCCAGATTTTTTTATCTGAAATTGACCTTTCTGACCTTTTAAAATAGCCTTAGATCGTCGTTCATTTATTAGCCTTGTTTCCTACCACAGGTAGGCCTAGTCCTTATCAAGTTGTGAAACACACGAAAGATTTACGAACTGAATTGCTATTGGACAATCTCTGTTACACAGATTTGAACTGTTACATTTGTAAAATGTGGCTATAATTTGCAGTGTTTGAAAAAGTGTTTTGATTATTTTTGAGTTTTAAAGTCTCATTTTCATGCTCAATGACTGTTGTGAAAAATTCACGTTCTGAAAGATAGTTGCACAAACTTGCTCACATTCTCAAAAACATGTATGTAGGCAGTTTGAATTGGTTCGTTTTAAAATGTTTAAGAAAATTTCATGAAAGTGTTCTGAAATTTTGTGTTTGTGCATGTTGTTGATGAGTGATTGCATTTTGATGTGTCTGTCATACTTTCTGTATTTCTTCCTTTATTACTTTGTTCTGCCTTCCTTGCTCTTTTGGGCACGGTAGCTCAATGGATAGAGCGCTTGGAATGTACGGGTTCACACCTTCACTCAGGCAGTCACTGTATATAGAGACCTGGAACAAGTCCTTCACTCACAGTTGCTCAGCGCCATCAATGTTCTGTCGTATGGTCATGTATGCGCTTCTGGACTTTGGAAGGAGGGCAATATCAAAATACAGTTGTATTGCATTGTATTGTATTGCATACAGTCTGTTCAGCAGATGTAAACCCGCTATCGTTGCTTACAGACCGGGGGACGATGCCAAACAGAAGATGATCATCAATTTCAAGTATTAGGCCTAGATTTAAATGAAAGCAGTTGTCAGATTCCAATATTTAGGATCAGTGAGGATCATTATTAATACAAAATAAGATTAACATTCGTATTGATTATCTGCTTGCCAGACACGTGCCTGCATATTGCCTTCAAGTTGACTTCAGACTGCCTACAAATTGTCTTCCTTTGGTGTCTTGCTTACGTGTTCATTCATTCCAGTCATTCATTCCAGCTGTTGCTGGTATCACATCTGTAACTTTTGTAGGGTAACAACAGTAGTCTAGCCAATTTAATTAATTTAGGTGTCCGTCTAGTCGTGACGAGCTAGCCCAATATTTTCATCGATTCATAAATTTTCAAGCCATCTTAAGACGTGCACTTTTAAATCTGTCAATACCTTGAACATCAAGAGATTTTGAAGGATATCCCAGCTTGGATTGGTAACCAGTGTAGTTGTCATAGAGAGAGGGTGAAGTGATTTTTAGGGCCAAGGTTTTTAACTAAACGAGCTGCGGTGTGAATAACGGAGGTAAGCGTTGAAAGGCTAGATTTTGGTATACCATAAAGCAATGAATTGATATTACAGTAGTCAGTCCTGGATGATACAAGTGAATGGACTAGTACATGAGGGCAATGCTCATTTAGACAGCGTGTGATTTGACGTGTTCGTCAGAGATGAAAAAGAGGATAGTGATAGAGCTAGTATGGTTAGCCATGGAAATTTAACTATCAAGAACTCCAAGGTCACGAACTACATTAGAAGGCTGGATAGAACAGGTTTCATATAGTTGCAGGGAGAGAGTTTTCAAGTCAAGTTGTGATCGAGACCGACGGTCAAACCATATCAATCCAGTTTTGCTCGTATTTAGTTTCAGGCGCATAGACGCACACCAAGATTGGAACTCATAGAAACAAGCAACGATCGAGTCTAGTTTTTGATGGTAGTAGTGGACAGTTTTATATATAGTTGGGTATCATCAGGAAAAATATGGATAGAGATACAGATTTATGCTCACACTAATTTTGAACACTTCCAGGACCACTCTGTCGGAGATAATGACGATGAATAACATGAATTGTTCAGATAGCGACTGTTAAAGGTGTATGTGGCGACGCGTTTTAGATGATTAGTTGTCATAATATCCCATTCCAATCACAAAGAATTTACATGTTTGTTAGAGGTATTTCATTCAGACTTTTTGTATTCTGCCAGAAAAAACTATAGGCATGAAATCAAGTCCAAACTTCCGCACAGCATGACAGATGCGTCGGTATAGATGGCTCTGGACAGATAGCTTCGCATGCGATACCATACCGACAGCAGCTTTTATAACTTTTTACTACTAACTCTTCTGAAAGATATCCTAATTTTTTATAGTTTCAGTTACCACAGGCATGCACAAAGTGCGGCTGCTAACTAACTTTTTGTGTGACTGAATATTAATAAATGATCGTTTAAATTGCTCTTAGGCGAAAAATAAAATAAAATAACTTTAATGGGACAACCTAATTAGGCCAATATGACTTATTATAAGTTTCTTTATCGATTGCTTCAACATAGCTCATTTAACTTTGGTCAAATTTCTCGTTCAAGGTTGTGAAGCTAACTTCGCTTGATTCCATCCAATCACTTTTCTTGTATTTTAGTTCCGTATAAACGTTGTTACGGCCTGCATAAGTCAGTTTTGTTTTGACTAATCTTGTTCTTCCTAAAATCTTTGGGTTTGGCTACTGTTTAACCATACAGTGCGGGTTTCATTTCTTAACGTCCAAAATGTAGAAAACTTGTTGCTTGGCACTGTTCTTATTCTCTCCTGTCAGTTGTATGAGGTATTTAAATTTTCTACATTTTGCAGTTTAAAAAACTTCTGGTCAGCCTGAGCTACTAACTAGCTATAGGCCTAGCAAGCTAGCTTATTTGCTAAAAAGAAACACCCACGTCTGCTTCTGCAATTCTTTTATTATTGCTTGGTTAAGTTGTTTAACAGTAAAAACATGCTATTTCTACTCTCCAAAACAGCGTAACATAAGACATATAAGGAACATCAAAGAGAATAATTCTGTATTCCCTATATACCGGTATTCATTACTAAGGAGTTAAAGGTAACCTATTTCTATTAAATCCGAAACAATTCGACACACAAATAAGCGCTGAAAATATTCCGTATAGAAGTTATTTTAAACTTCAGTTTGAGTATATAAGTTAGTGGTGCAGTAACGAGGCATTATAGGCCTACCATCTCGTAACAAGACTGCACCATATGAGAACGAAAATTGAATACTAGATTTCTCTGCAGAAATCTCAAAAGCATGTTGCCACAAGTCACTGCAAACGCGTAATACATTTGTTGGTGATCATAATAAGGAACACGAATCTGTAAATTAGGGTTATTACACTGGGTAAGTTCATCTGCAGTCTACTACAGCTTTAGGCCAATTTCGGGCCTAATTCACACATAACAAACAGTTCTCTAAGGACTTTTTTGTACTTTTTAATGAAAACAGCGAATCCACATCTGTTGTGTCTCAGATCGACAGAAATTGTTGTTTTTCTAGAAAGACAAAATAATCAAAACATTAAAAAACTGATTACAATAAAATGTCTTAAAACTGAACTCAATCTTAAGCTTGATTAGCAAATTAATCTATATAAAACGCTGTGAGATTCATGTTTCCGCGTTTCTGTTTGTGCTTCTGCCTAAATATTTTTTGCAATAATAGTCACCTTTGCTTAATAGGAGCGTAGGCCTTGAATATTAATGATTAGAATACTTAATCCTAACTTAGAGGTTTAGATTCACCTTTGCTTAGTTTTTCTTTACATTAGGCAACAGCAAACTTTACTGCATATCCCGATGAGTGCTGCTGTAGGCCTACTACTGCAAGATCGCTCTCTTTAGAAATGTTGAGCACAGGGAAGAGAAAGGCGATGGCTTTCAAAGACCAGGTGCATAGTGATGATGATGACTTAGCCTATGATTAAGATATGTGCATGTGATAGGCAACGCTTTAAGTCACGGAAGTGAAATAAATAGCCTAACTAGATAGAAGAGATATTATTGGAAGAAAGAGAAGCAGAAAGAGCAAAGAAAGATTGCTGCTTCAGAGCTCGGTCGCATGATGCCGATGATACATACGACGACAAAATCTCGTATATGGGTGAGCATTTATGACGATATCAGTTACTTTGAATGTAACTGTGTAACAGACTGGAACAGACTTGGGCCTACCTTTATTCTGAGGATGATTTTGTGCTTCTTTCTGTCAAAGTGACTTTAACACCAGGCTGAAATAAATAAATCCGTTTTCTGTAGCAATTCCAAGCTTTCTAATAGGCCTACCTTCTAAATATTTATGGCATTTATCGTGTAAAATCCGCTAAACGTTAAAACACAAAGGTTGAGTATGATTCAAGCGTAATGCATTGAGAATCAAATTATCTTTGCTTTTCTGCTTGGCTCATCAAATATAAACTGTAGTTCCAACAATTTCTTCTTTTGACCATTGTAGGCTACAGTGTTATTTAAATTAATCGAGCAACAATGTTTAAATGCACAGCCTTTCTCTGACTCGTTTGTGACAAAATATGGCTTGTTTCACCTATTATATTAAGCTATTGTTTTTTCACGTTGTTTATGTATTCATATTTTTCGTCCATCTGGTAAGTAGTAACTTCTATCGCGCCAGGGTCTAATGCACAAGGGACCAACCGATGGCGCATCATCCGACTTCAAGCCAGGTAGAGAACGCCTCTTAGAGGTTGTAGAGGCGCTATACAAATATATTGTTATAATAGTAATTTTTCAGATGGAAAGGGATGCCGTGCTTACGCCAGATGTGGTGGTTCTGGTTACAGATGCTGAGCTGCGGTTCTTGGCTCGAAGCTTCGATAGGCCGTTCTCTGCCTGGTCAGCTCTCTCCTCGGCCTCTTCCAGGTCGTGCTGCGTCTTACGGTACTTGGCCAGGTTGATGGCGGCAATTTCCTCCTGTTCACAGTATAAAGATAACCGAATGCAAGGTAAATTAAGTATAATATGGAAAGGCATGTCAAACTGGTAATAATAGACAGGCCATGTCAGGCAATGCTCTGTGCTATTTGAGAGCAAGTCTCTTGATGGGTCAATTCAGGTTCAGAAAGGACGAAAACTTTAGTATAAAAAGTAAGTCTAGTAGCGTCGGGGAAACAATGGACGGTGTAACAATGGACGGTGTAACCGCGATAGAAATCCGCAAAAATCAAAGCCAACTAAATACAAGTATTAACTGCCGTAGCTCTAAACTCAAGATTGAAAACTAACACTATATGCAAATCCACCCATAATGCAGTGCTAACTAAAAATTACAGCATTAGATCCCTTACTAAGTATAAATATTCGATCCCTTACACCAAAACAACTCGATGGCCTTCGTGTAAGGGATGCACTTATTACTATCCATATTTTATATTCATGCGACCATTAACTGTATCTCGTCAAACGCAGGGAATATTGCCCACATATTTTGTTTCTTAATCGAGGGCCCCCGTACAAATACTCGACCACTCACATTTGCTCTGTCTCAAGACTTAAGACCACGCCCACTCTGTCTTTAGCTGGGCCCATGGCCCATGGGGTAACCTAACCCGATTATTAACCCCTCCAATTAGTCCTTTAATTATACGTACCGCTTCCTCCACTTGTCGCTTGTAGGTCTTGATCTTCTGCTGGAGTTTATCGACGGTGTCGTTCAGTCGGTCCTGCGATTTGCGATCCTCCTCCGCCTGCATGGCCAGCTCCTTCATTCTCCTCTCCTGCTTCCTCACGTTCTTGTCCGTCTCCTGGTAGCGTCTCTGTTCGCCCTCCAGTTCCACCTCCAGCTCACGGATGCGCTGTTCCAGCTTCTGCAGGGTCTTCTTGCCGCCCTTGAGCGCCGATGCCTCGGACTCGTCAAGGCGTGCTTGCAGGTCCTTCACCTGGGATTCGAGGACACGTCTCAGCTTCTCGATTTGTCCGGCGTGGTCCTGCGCTGAACGCAGTTCTTCGGCCAAACGAATGGAGTCGGCCATCGCCTTCTTGGCCGCTTCCTCAGCTGAACGGAGTTCGTTGGCATGGTCCTCGAGGTCCGTCTGAAAATCAACCACAAACACATTAGAAACCAGGTAATAGCATCAGATTCGATCAATAAACACTGTTAATTATGTCAGTTTGCGTCATTATTGATCAACGTCGTTCATTATTCTACTCCTTTCATTCTTACTTACTTCCTCTGTTCGTACATTCATCATAAGTGTTCGTGGATGTTATGATAATCGACGGACCTCGATAATAGCGCAGGGAGCACCTCTGAGTAGGAATCTTGAAGGGGCGCTATATAAATTTGTTGAATGAATAATGATAATGGGTTGTTTATCATAAATACGACGGCGATGGTGATTTTTACTGTGGTTAGGGTAGACAGGTATTCGTAGCCATGGTAGACCACCACGTACCTGCATTGCCTGGATGTCTGTCTCGAGCTTTCGTTTGGCGGACGCCAGTGAGTTATTGGTAGACGACAGTTCATTGACGCGGTCGACGGTCTCGTGCAGTTCGCTTTCGGCCGCCTTCCTCGCCCTCTCGGCCGACTCCATATGAGTCTTCAGCTCCTCCAGCTCACCGGCAATGACCATGGCGCGCCTCTCGGATGCGTTGAACGCCTCCCTCGCCTCCTCCCTGGCTCGCTGCTCATCCTCCACCGACTGCTGTACCTCGCGGATCTGCTGCTGGAGCTTCTTGATCGTCTTCTCCGCCTCAGCGCGGCCGCGGTTGGCTGCGTCGACGGCCACCTCCAGCTCGTTGATGTCCGTCTCCAACTTCTTCTTGACCCTCATGGCCTCCGCCTTTCCACGCGCCTCCGCCTCTAGGCTGGCCTGCATCGAGTCAAGCGCCCGCTGATGGTTCTTCCTGTAATGTAATCGGCAGTTTAATTGCATGGCGCCTATGCAAAGCCATCTGCAGGGGATTTGATTGTTCGATTAGAACGTGCAGTTTGTTTGGTTTCGTATTGTTATTACACCCATACAGAGTGAGACTTGCCAGGGGGTTGGGGATTCAACCACCCCTAGTCTTTCTTAGGACCCAAAAGTTAAGTCTTTATTGCACACCCCAACTACACACGAATTAAAGTCTGACCTCCATTTATTTTTCTACGATTTTGAATTCTCACACTGCACCCCTATACAGGAGCCATGGAGAAAATGTAATGTAAAGTAATCAGCGATATATTGCAATGCATGGAGACATGTTTAGATTGAAATTAAGAGAATGGTCATTCATTTAATTTTTATTTTTGTTCCAAACGACAACATTACGATGAATGCTGATACCTATAAAGAGAGCTATGATATCAGCAAAGGTAAAATTTAAGATTGTCTCAAGTGTCAATTTACAGTTAAGCATACGGTTTTTTTATCCCAAGAGCAAGTCATTGAAGACTAATACAGTTCTAGAGACTTGGGGGGTGGGTGGGAGAGAATCGCTATTAAATGTCGGAGTACAGAGGAGTTGAGTTTTACCTGGTATTTTCGAATTCCTCGTCCTTCTCTGCCAGGCGTCGGTCGATGTCTTGACGAATCGCGGAAATCTCCAGCTGAGATCTTTGTGCCTTGGCTTCCTCCTGCTCGAGGGCTGCTTCTGCCTCTTCCAAGGCCGCCTGCAACTCTTCCTTCTCCAGCTCCAGACGCTTCCTGGCCTTGTCCATTTCGTGCACGCTGCGGCCACCCTCGCCCAGTTGGTCCGTCAGATCGTGAATCTCGTCTACATGTTTAGATCAATTAATATTATATTTTTTTTTCATTGGTATATATATTATATATTATATATAAATCACTGAATCTATCATTAATTTTCATCTTGAACTCTTGGTTTGGTTCCGGGTAACAATCCATGGCCAAGCTGCCAATTCAACGTATTGTACAGTTGTTTAAGATGTAATTCGAAGCACTCTGCAAGTGCACTTGGTCAGTTCATGCCCGCTGATGAATTTTATAGTTATCCGACTATTATACTTCCCGTTCTCAGTTGCAATTAATATCGTTTAGGCGCTATATAAAATTCAAATTACAATTGAAACTATAAAACTGTGAATCAGTTGGGAAATCCTCAGAGATGCACCTTGCGGAGAGATTAGTTTATGGATCGGATGGCGGATGTCTTACCGGAGAGATTCTTGTTCTCTCTGCGGAGGGCTTCCATGGCGTCATGCACCTCCTCGATCTGAGCTCTCAGCTTATAGACCTCGGCGGCATTTGCACGCGATTCCTTTTGCGAGTTGTCCAGTTCCCCCTGGAGATCGGACACCTTTCGCTTCCACTCGTCGATCGTCTTGTCGAAGGCACGCTGGCGTTTCTCCGCCTGGGACGAGATAGCCTGGGCCTATTAATAGACATAAACAAATAAATAAGTAAAATAAATAGGACAATAAATAAAATAAATACACTGTAAGCAAGTAAAGTGAATAAACACTCTGGTATTATAATATAGGGAATACACAGGAAAAAGAGATCGATGAAACGATGAAGCAAACAAACGTTTAGTATATAAGTGATAGTTTACCCTTTCCACTTCGATGGTGAGATCTTCCAGTTCTCCCTGGAGACGGTTCTTTGCCTTTTCCAAGCCGGCTCCCTTTGTCTGCGACGCCTCGAGTTGCGATTCCAGTTCCTGGATCTTTCCGTTGAGCTTCCTCTTGAGTTCATCCAATTCCTCGGATCTCACTCCGCCTTCTCCGCTCTCGCACTTGTGCCTCCAGACAGCCACCTCGTTGTTCGCCTTGGTCAGCAACCGTTGGAGGTCACCTCTGCCCTCCTGTTCCTCTTCCAGCTGCTCCTTCAAGTGGTCGTTGTCGGCCTGCAGGTTGCGCAAGTCGGACTGGAGCTTGGCCCTCAACCTGCTCTCCTCCTCAAGGGCGGCCTTGGCCTCTTCCAGCTGCTTCGTCAGAGCCTGCTTCGCCTTCGTCAACTGGTTCACCTGGCTCTCGGCCTCTTCCAGCAGTCGGGTGTGTTCGGCACTTTCTGCCTGGAATCGGCTCTTGGCAGCACTCAGCTCCTGGATGTCACGCATCGCCTGTTCGAACTTGGCGTTTAGCTCGGCCAACTGACCTTCGAGCTGCTTCGCAATCTTGTCGGAGTTGCCCTAGAAATACATGTGACAAAACGCATGTATACACCTGTATCTGCATAAAAGCACGTTATATAGCGCCTGTTGATACCTTTCATATTCCTCCAAAGCTAAATTAATTATCTCAAAATTTCAGTCTAAAATTCTGCATTGTCCTTCTATAATGATGTTATCTTTGTTGAATAAGAATACTAAGGTATTGTAATGAGTAGCCCATAACTTACATAAGATGCTAAAATTAAATACAAACCATTTTAAAAGTTAGTATTTAGACAGTTTATTTGCGAAGAAGACTTTCTGCTGTGATGAGTGTATAGGAATAAGCAATTAGGCATACATATTTGTTAGCGTACCGTATTGTCGATGTGTACTTACCCTCGATTTGCTCGTGTGGTCGACCTGTCCTCGAAGGTCATCCAGTTCACTCTTCATCTGACTCTTTTCCTTATCAGCCCTGAAGCGAAATGACGAACTCCATTCATGCAAAGTATTATCCCTATCAGTGGGGTTTAACTGGCTCTCTTATAGTCTACTGCTAAAGAGACTTCGTTTGATGACATTGGGTAACTTTTTGGCGCACATTTCACCAAGAAATATTATCAAGTATCGGCACCCTCTACTGGGTAGAGGAAGTTACTCGATGATGCGCTAGTCCCGTGGTCCAGGACCTTGGAATTCGTCCACACTTACTTAATATCGTTTATTTAACGACGCCGTCATATCGACGATGATTGGCGTCAATTCGTCCACAATCGACTTAAAGTCTTAAGAAGGGAGTATGAGCGACTGTCGTAGGTCACAATGACTAACATTGGGGACAATGTCGCTTGTAGCCTACTTCACTGAGACTTTCAGGATAAAATTTGGCCACACGAAGTAATATCATTTTGCCACAAAGTTAAAATTTACCTCTGAATGCAATATGATCCAAAATAGGCTAAATAAATGCCATGCAATTCAGTACGATGCAGTGTAGTGCGATTTATTTAAGTGGTGTCTTAGGAGTGATAAAAACACGATAATTTATGCAGTATTCTAAAAAGTGAGTTACTTAAAACACAGATAACAACATGTTGCACAGAAAATCAAATCGTCAGTTCGAGGCCGAGCTACTGTTCAAAACGTCTGAGCAATTGGGACTGTCTGATTGCAGACACTTAACCAGAGCACAGACCACAGTAGATGGGATGAGATCAAGTCTGAAGTGCCTACTTACTTTTGTCTGGCCTTCTGGAGCTGGTCGAGTTGTTCGCTGAGTTCGTTGACAGCATCCTGCTGCTTCTTACGCAGAGAGGCGACCTGGGCTTCACTCTGAATGTGCGACTCTTCGAGGTCTCGTCTCAGCTTCTGAAGCTCCGCCTCTCGCTTCTTGTTGACATCAATCTGCGCCTGCGTGGCTCCTCCTGCTTCGTCCAGTCTCTGCGACAGCTCGTCCAATTCACGCTGGAGCTCCGCCCTCTGCTTTTCGACCTACATGACGATAAAGTGGTAAAACAACAAATTCTTATTAAAAACGTGATCTCATAGGCCTAACTGTAACCTGATCTGTTAATTGAATACAGAGTGAAGGGCTTTTGGCTACTTTGAAGGCAATCTGTTGCGCAGAGTGATGCTGATGGGTCAGCTAATATTAGACAAGCCCGGACGTGTCTGCCTGTGACAGACGAAGCACAAACGTTAAAAAGTTGGCTTGATGCTACTGATGAATCAGCTCATTTTCTACTTGCCCGGGCGCACTGTATGAGAGTGTACTTTAAATTACCGCTCATCTCCAATGATCACGAATATATTTATTCAAGAGCTACATCTAAGAATTTTAAAGTCTAGTCGATTGGTGTGCTCTTTCGTTATTTTTAATTGAGTATTCTTTTTCCTGATGTTTAGTAAACAAGTGTTTAATACGTTAATGGCTAGAAATCTGTGAAACTTTGAATTAAAAAGTAGATTTCTCTTACCTTTGACCTTGCAGCTCTTTCTGCCTCAAGTTCTTCTTCAAGTTCGGCGATGCGAGCCTTCAAAGAAACATTTCACATACAAAATATTTACCAACTTACAGATATAATTCTAATGGTGTACGGAAAAGTTGCATACACTCAAAAAACAATAATGCTTTTGAAGTCATTTTGAAATGAAACGGGAAAGCATCTTCTAAAGCGGTAAAAAGCTAGCTAAGATGAAATAGTCATCAATTTTAAAGTACTTCTTAAAAACATTGCAAAGAGGTATCGCTTATCTGCTAGAGGTAAGCTACTGAGCAGCCAATCTACCCAGTAACTCCATTATGAACAATTTTACGATGCTCACGTCTATCGTGTCTCCTTAATTTAGCTGTGTGCGTATTTTTTTCCAAGGAAATTATAGCATGCAGTTGCATGTTTACAGCTTCCATCAAAATATCTCGCAACTTCAGACCTGCTCTCTCGAAGCCTATGAATTTCATGATCAATAGCTTCAATATGGCATTTCCACAGGTTACACAATAGTAACAAGATTCGTAAATCTACCATGTAGGTACCTCGTACCCCTACTCACCTGCAATTCTTTGATCTTCTTCTGAAGCTGAGCTACGAGGCTCTGTTCGCTTTCCAGTTTGCTGTTCAGGCTGGTAATCTCAGCGTCCTTCCTGAAAACAGCGAATCAGTCACTTGATGAGTCGTCTTCGATCAATGCAAGGCTCTGAGAAATGTATATATAGGGCCTACGCTATGAATATAGCATAAATTTGTTGGTGCAATCGTAGACCTGCCGTGAAACAAACCTTTAAATGGAGATACTAGATCCATTAATTTCATTATTCACGATCTCGTTTACATTTACAAGTTTTCTCTATCTACATGTAGTTCTCTGCATGTTCTATATATCACTTGGTCTTTGTAGGTTACTCTGTAGGTCTCTCATTTGTATATTTTACTAATCAATCGATGAAAAATAGAAACAGATGAAATAGAAGGCGGTGACAAATGATAGGTAGCCTACTATAATACTCATAATACACACTTGCGACCGCCGTCCTCGAGGTCTCTCTTGACGCGTTCGAGCTCCTCGACAGTTTCCTGAGTGAGTTTCAGGTCAGACTCGACCTTCCTCTTGGCCTTCTCGACATCAGCTCTAACCTTCTTCTCCCTCTCCAGACTCTCCTCCATCTGAAGTCACAGTAATATTTCGTGTAACAGTCACTTCAAGATGATTATTTACAAAACTAAAATAAGTTCAGACAAAATAAGTAGGAAGAGGCAAGAATAATCGCGAACTATTATCAACAAGTTAATTTTGGACATTGTGACTTGAAGTAGTTTTAAGATTCATCATGATCTGAATAATTTAACAGTGTCTCGACTTTATTCACAGTTTTTCATGCCGCTGGAAGTACAGTATGATCAAGTAAGCCATTCTGTTGGTACTCCAAACTGCATAACGACCATGTAGACTGATGAACATAAAGGGTTTGGCAGTGAATAAATCGTAGTTGAGATATCACATTTTTCTGTAGGTTAGAATACAATGGTAGTGTGTAGGTCTATGTCTCGCATAAGGCTTTTGATAGAGTGAGCACACACCTCGTCGATATTCTGTTCCAGTTTCTGCTTGAGTTTGTTGAGATGGTTGCATTTGTCCTCCTCGGCGGCCAGTGCTGCCTGCGTGTTCTTGACCGTCTCCTCGAGTCCCTTCTTGTCCTTTGACAGCCTGGCGATGTTCTCGTCCTGTCTGGCCATCTCCTCATTCAGAGTCTTGATCTGGTTGTCCTTCGTCTGCTTCTCCTGTTCCGCCTTCTGCAGATTCAGTTCCAGTCCTTCGACGTCCTTCTTCAGTCCGGACACCTGCTCCTCCAGCTTCTCCTTGGCCGCTTCGAGCTCCTCAGACGTGGACTCCTGACTGTTCAAGCGCTCCTCCAACTCCTTGACCTGCTCCTCGAAGTCGCCCTTCGAGTTGACCAGCTGGGCGATTCTCTCTTCCAGATCGGAGATGTTGTCCTGCTCGGCCTGCAGTTGAAGGAAGAGGTCGTTCTTGGCTTGGAGCAGTGTGACGTTCTGCTCCTCGAGCTCTTTCTTCAGCTTCTGGATCTTGGCCAGCTCTTCCTTCGTCTTCTCCCATTCTTCTTCCTTCTTTTTCATCTCATCCTCCTGGCGGGCGACGCTGAGCAGTGGCTTGACGCGAGTGTAAAGCTTCCACCACTGCCAGTTCCTCATCTGCATCCAGCGACGAATGTTACGCTGGATGACGCTCAGTGCCACTCTGCAATTTCATCACAGCATAGCATGATACGTCGAAGTAATACATCATAACAGACTATAACAAAACATTACGTACGGTTGGTCTAATGTGCATGAAGTAAATCCAGTGAACAAATGTAGCATGATGAAGTCATTTAACTTAGCTGTTTTTCAGTTTACACGATTAGAGTTTTTGTGAGATACTAAGAAAGCGTTGTGTATCAGATGTATGCATGCATGCATGCATACATACATACATACATACATACATACATACATACATACATACATACATACATACATACATACATACATACACACATGCCATGCATTGCATAATACTCAGAAGTGTTTAAGCGCTGTAGCCTATAAGGGTGCTATAATATCATTTTCGAGACTGTACAAAGAGCTGACATTGCACTTTAAAAGTCACAGGTGCTATACATATTGTGAAATTCTACAATTAATAGTTTGTTTTAAGGAAGCACAGTGACTATTTCTCCGCTACCTCTGGTCCTGGAGCTTCTTGTAGTTCTTGCGGATGACGTAGCCTCTGATGCGGGCCTGGAAGTTGGAGACGATCTTGGACAGTCTTTCATCGCGCATGTCTTCCAGCGAACCGAGCACTCCGGCCTTGAAGAAGACCTTCGTGTGGCCCAGACGGTAGTCATTGGCGTCCAGCTGGAGAGCGGACAGGACCTTCTCGCTCACAACCTTACCGTCGACGAAGCCGGGAGGAATTACGTTGGGAGCCAGAATGGAGTAACTGTCAACAGACACCGATTATTATTTGCTAACACGTGATTTGTATAACGCTTCCAATATTCATCATACAGAAAACGGGCGATTTATGATGTAGTGAATCAATGCTATTCCTGAATTAAATGTCTGCCCGTCCTAAGACGGTAAAATTGACTTCGCATGCGGCCCGAGTTGCCTGATTTCTGGTTTCACTAGCCTATTGGAATTCGGCAAAGCTGCGCCAACGGATTATGATCTCTAACTTCGATCACAACTGAGGCGTCCATCAACTTATGCGCTATAGAAGTCTCTAGATTATATTTGAACATAAGGTGATAGCATATATAGAGGATTACCGTTGTTTGAATTCAGAGTAGATCAATCTGTTGGGAAATCCCTTTCGGCAGATACGAATTCCCTCCAATACACCGTTACACTGGAGCTGATGAAGAACCAACTCGGCTTCGATCAAGCCTACGCACATCACACATTTCAACACAACATATTATTATGACACAAAATCCTGCACGCATATCACGCAGCTTCCGAATTGCCACTATATAGGCCTAGTGGCAAATGCATTTTGTTAACGAAGGCATTAAAGATACTAAGTAAGACGACAATTAAGATGAATAGCAGGCGATAAAGGTAATGCACAAATAAGTTTACTCTACGGCATGGATGGGCAATTAATCGATTAGATTCTAATCGAGTAGACAAACAGCTAATTCTAATTCTAATCGATTAGCTGTCGTCTAATCCTAATTCTAATTGTAATTGATTAGCAATTTTATAGCAAATTCTAATCGTAAAACTATTAGCTTATCAATTCGATGTTTTGAAATCATGTTAAGAATGAGTGCATTAATAATAAGTTTGAAGACTATTTCAGTGACTGTTCATGGTTATAAAACAAGGGAACTAGTACAAGTTCTTATTTCTGCGCTTAGTTCTCTGTGCTTCTCACATTGGCTGCGCAGGCGACTGATGGTAACAATTATCCTGAAGTTGTTGGAACGTTCTTTAATAGTAGGCCTATTGATATAAAAGCGCTATCGGAATGAAGAGCTAAATTAGCAGGGAAATGTAAAAGATGCAGTAAAATTATAACCGCTAATTGGAAGCCAGCTTACTTATCGTCAAACTTCGTCAGTTACGCTAAGGTGCGTTCAAGTTGAAAAACAGAATTATAGATAGCATGGCGCTTCGTGCATATAAACTGCATTAGACCCTAATAGGATTAAATTTTACCACTAGTGGCCTCAGCTATAACATTTTGTTCTGCTGGTGTGTGAACTGTTCTAACATAGCAGTTGTGCTGCTTAGGATACTATAAGAGACTACAGTAACTTGAGTAACTTGCTGTGCTTTGATCAAAATTTGACAAATTCATGAAGCAAATATATGTATCAATTATCTAGATTTATTTCTAATTGCCAGTTAATTAGCTACTGCTAATTCTAATTGTAATCGACTAGCACATTTCAGTAGCTTATTCTAATTCTAATCGATTAGCAATTTAACTAATCTTGCCCATAAATTCGAGCTAACTATGTTGATCCATAAAGTTCACGAATCTGAAAAACCTGAAATGCATATTATGATTGTTCTAAAGGTAAAACTTAAACGAGTATTGACTGTAAACTCAGTTGAAGTTAGAGTCGATAGTCTCAGTCATTAGAAGAGGATCATCTTAAACAACAGGGCACAAAATTTCAATAAAATAAATTCAACCAAGCATTCTATTTTAAATGGGCTAGAAAGTGTCACAGGTACTTCCTAAAGTGTTGAATTCTCGCAATATTTTCATTTACTACACACAAAAACCACGTTATTGCTAAAACGCTTAGATTTTTATTATCATATAATTAAGCTAGTTCATGTTTACCTTTGCTATCAATAGACCGGCTTCCATTCACAATAGAAAGGTTATAGGTACAACCATACAGTGCATATATTCGAAAGTAAAATTAGCAATTCTATCATGCTGTATATAATTACATCTATGTGCACGAGGGTATAAAATAGTACATGAATTCCTACATGGTACAGATTGCGCATAATCTTGTAACGCTTACCTGCTGTAACGCTTCGTGTTCTGTAGGGGAAGACAAGTAACAAACACCACACACGATATTAGGGTCAATCTTCCCGTCGCCAGGTGTCGTAGGGTTTTCGGTGAGTGAAGGTAGGTAAAATGATGTCATAACTGTTAAACTTTAACATAAGGTAGATAGGACAAACATCACACGGTATCACACAGATTTCGGTAAACAAAGTTTTGAATCAATATACACGAAACAAAGAGATAGCAAAACAAGAGAAATCCAGACATTTCTGTTTACACTATGTTATCCGAATGGTCTTCAAGAAAATTGGCTGTCATTAGGCATTGACTATGGCCCTAATTTACTGCAAATAAATAAATTTGTTTGCCAAACAAATTGCCCATAATTTTAATCATATTAATGATATCACTTAAAACTGGACTTCTCTTATTTTGCTCTCCATAGGTTTTCTTGAAAACCAAAGCTAGATTCAAAATTAAAAGGGGGTGCAAAGTTGCTTAAACACGGAGTATTTGGGAAAGAAACAGCACAGAAAACGATGTAAAGGTTTGCTATAGAAACTAAAACACGTAAACCACAGTGATACAAGGTACCATGAAAAATACGACAAAAATTAGCTTACATGTTGCACACTTAAATGCCTTGGCTGAGAACATTAATTTCATAGCCACATGATATATGTACGGTACCGTAGCCTGATAAAAGAAGTCGCTCAGATATAGCAAATGCCAGCTGCAACTTTCCTCATGTCTAGTCTTATGGGTGATTCGATACCAAAACGCTGCCCAAAATTTATAAATTGTATTCTTAATTCTGCAAACTTTGGTAGGCAAATAATGCATGGTAAAAGCCGTAGGCCCATATTGCATGGATATTAGGCCTATCTAGTGGACACCATTTTGGATCAAGCTGTGTTGACGCCATTTTAACTTGAACGCTGTTGCAGACTAGCTCCTTCTCAAGTAGGCCTACGCATAGGGCCTAATCACCATAATTGCTCAGAATTATGCAACTTCAATAAGACTTGCAATAGTTATTCTTAGAGCAGGTCAAGCAAGCACTATCAGATATAATACCTCCAGACTGGAGACTCTATTCAAGTTCGCTAATCGAAATTGCCGTATATAACTAACGTAGCCTACACAGTACAGTCAAATTTGTGATCAAATTGATAAAGGTTTCACTCTAACGGATAAAAGTGGAAAGTGAATGATAAGGGTGTCACTCGGTATGCACTCGGTTTCACACGGCATGCATGGTTGGAACTAGGAGGGCGGATGAATCAACAAGGGTTCGCTTAGAGATAGGGCACCAAAGATACTGACACGTGAAGGGATGTAAATTAGATTGACGGTGGAGGTGGGAGGGGGTGACAGATGAAGCTATCATCCTACCTGGTTTCTTCTGTTCGTTGGGGATGATGCATCTGACGAACGAAGGATGAGTAGTTCTCAAGTTGGCCATCAGTTTATTCAGCTGTTCCTGTTGGTCGATAATAGTGCAGGTAATGTAATGTATGTAGCGCCCCTTCAATATATCTACTCAGAATGCGCTCTCTGCGCTAGCCTATATGATGTTAAATGCCATTAAGAAAGAATATATTTCATCAGTCAGCAAAATATATAATGCACATGAGAAGGAACTCGTATTCTTAATGTAGGCCTAATGGAACATTTAAAACATTACTGAGAGCATTAAATGAAAGTAAGTAAGTGCGATCATAAAACGTTTCGCAACATCATTTTTCGTTGCAGAAAATTAGAATTTTATTATCGAAAGAATGATTATCTTTTGTTACCCTGTGAGTTGCGGAGATGGTCTGGTATGCCGAACCCTTCTTCTTCTTCTGGGAACCACCTAAAACAACCACAAACATAATCTCAATTATCAACTTCTTCACCATTGTCTTTTATTATCATCATCATATTCCACTTCGCTTCCATGATCGTTATCGCAATCATTTTTGTCTGTGTTCTCTGTGTTTGAGGTTTATAAAAAATTTAAAAATTTGACTCTATTTTAAAGCGGCTATCTAAGATTCTCCGGAATAGCTATAGACTCCTAATTTATAATATAGTCTATTTAATAACTACATGTGGCTAATCTATGTATAATTATACCATCTTCTGGGTCTTTGAAGAAGGTGCAGAAGAGTGGATCTTTGGATGCCTGCATCAGTTGTACGACGCACTCCTGGATGGGATCCTTGTTTTTGTCGAGCCAGCCCTGGATGTTGTAAGCGACCTGTGCAAAGAAAACATGGCTCGATGAACCTGGAATTTTAACGGGCAGCAGCAATAGCTAGATCATCGTCTACTAGAAAAGGTTTAGGGTTTCGTTAGTAAGAATTTAAAAAATATTATTAATTCATTTATTCTGAGAATTTATATAGCGCCTCGTCTGGATATCTATTCAGAGGCGTTCTCTACGCTAGCCTATAATGTTAAATGTCATTACGACCGAAAAATAATTACATCAGTTAGCAAAGCAATGCACAGTAACTATAGATGTTTGAGGTCGATGTTTGCGACTCTTGTTCCTTAAAATCTTACATATGTAGGCCTATTGATAGTAAAGTAGGCCAATGCTCAAGTATATAATACTTCAATGATGGGCGTATTTAAAGGGTGGCTTTTACTGGTTCAACCTCCACCCCAAATAAACAATCGCCGAAAGTTTTTAGAATTTTTTTCTCCTCTTCGACGATGTCCAATGGAAAACCCGTCCCCCAATTTGTAAACCCCAAATTGTTTCCTGGTTTCGCTTCTGACGTCAATCGCGCAAAGACAATTTCTTTAGCGCTGTCTAAATACGATCCCAATCTCCAGGTGTCGTCTTCTACTTTAAGGCAGTTATTTGTGCATAACAGACACTGCTACCGTAAATCAAGGAGCGTGTGAATTTATTCGATTGTACTTTGTTCAGTTTGCACCCTTTTAATTATGTATAATATCCATCAAGGAAGTTACTCGTTGTGATTACAAGCACCAAAAATTTCATCTGGTTGATAATTATTTCAACATCTACATTCTACAATAATGATGACAATGACATTTAAGACATCCATACATCAATTATGATTTTCATTGAGCCTTACATTTCCAGCGTAGTGGTAGACTTCAAAGTGGGGTTCGAACTTCACGTTCTTGACCGGCTTGGGCTTTCCAAAGTTTGGTGACTTGCCCATGTGGTTTTCGTAGAGCTTGGAAAGGAAGGTCTTGTCGGAGGCTTTTGGGAACATGCACTCTTCCTCAAGGATCGAGAGGATGCCCATAGGCTGAAACACATCAGTAAAATTATATCAGTTTCTTCGCGTCTATAGCACATGTGTTCCATTGACCGTTTAAAGCGGTCATGGTTTCGAAATGTTGGATGTGGGGAGATAGAAAAAATAAATATTACACATACTGTTCATAACCTCTGTGAAGACCATGAAAATCCTAGATACAGTGTTTTACCAAGTCATGTATCGCATTTACTTACTATTGCCAAGTCTGTGTATATTAATAAAAACGACGGTGCAAATCCAAGGTTGCAACAAAAAAGCTATTTTTAACGTAGGTTCAAACTGACTGTAAAACAGGCCATGAATGTTAGTAAAATATAGGGAAATCTGTCTGACCTTTTCAATAAGATCGATACACTGCTGGAGATCCATTCCGAAGTCGATGAACTCCCACTGGATGCCCTCCTTCTTGTACTCCTCCTGTTCCAGGACGAACATGTGATGGTTGAAGAACTGCTGGAGACGCTCGTTCGTGTAGTTGATGCACAACTGCTCGAAGGTGTTGTACTGTAAGCAACAGAAAGAACATGCAAAGCCTGATCAATTTTCTTATATTATATTTTGTTTATTGAAAGAAATGAAGTTGATATACCGCAACTTTTTACACGAGAGAGGAGATGTCTCATTCAATTGATTTGTTGACGGAATGATCGATGAGCAAACAGAGGATCGATCAACACTGAATTATTGATCTAATTGGTCGATGGATAGAGGTTGGTAAAATAATATAGAGGCAAAGCGAGAAAATCGGTTGCATAACCAAGATGTAACTTTGACGAAAAAAGTGAGATATAAATGCAGAGGAATGCATGGCCAGATTTGTGGATTCACAGAACAATGCATGATGAGAAGTGGCCGAGTGGGTTGGTAGCCCGCTCGTCACGTCTGCGCCCCGGGTTCGATTCCGGGTCGGTCGGTTTATCAGAGATTAATTTCTCGGATCTTTACTGCGGGTGGCTCGGTCGCAATATAAACGTGGAGTACAATACAATACAATACAACACATTACAATACAACTGGGGCGCGGCGGTTTGGGAGTATGTTCGGTGCCTTGCAGCTGGAGAGTTGCGGGTTCGAATCCACCTCAAAGTCGCCGCGTAGGGACCCTGGGCAAGTCCTTCACTCGCAATTGCTCATGCGCTTCGGCGTGAAACTCCGATTCAGCGTCCGCGCAGGAGTCGGGAGCGCCTCTGAATGGGAAATCTGGTAGGGGCGCTATAACAAGTGTTCAAATACAATACAATACAATACAACTGACGATGCATCATTGTAAAAACAATGGACCATTGTACTAAAATTGACTTTCAGATGGATCCACTATTATCGCCCAAATATGGATTGTACATCATTATATAAGCCCGATAATTGTTACCTGGAAGATCTCAAAGCCGGCAATATCGAGGACACCGATGAAATGCTGTCTTTTGTTCTTCGTGTCCAAGGTCTTGTTACAACGAGCAACCAACCACAGGAACATCTTGGCATAGATAGCCTTAGCCAAGGCAGCCACAGCATACACAACCTACAAGAACAACCATCCCTTTCCCATATTGGTCATTTGACAACATTCGACAGTCTCATAGACCTAGACGTATACGATGCAATACCATACAGCGAATTTTATTACGCTCTTGTTCTTTAGCGATTTAGTGACCGAAAACAAATTACGTGATCAGGCTGAACAATAATTAGTCATCAGTTAACTTTGAGTAATAACTTTACTTCATCTAATAATATTTGATTTTAGGGTAAACTAGTGGTGCTGAATCCGAATATGAAGTTGGTTTTACTGGATTGGCTCTACTTTTTCAGTTTTTCTCATAATTATGATAATTTAATGGTTACGTGGAGCCCATTAGCAAATCCCAATGAAATCATCTGAAATTTTGTACAAATGCGCACACATAAAATAGATAATGGCATTTTATTCAGTCTAATAGCATATAAACATAGTAAGCTGATTCAGATAATCACTATTAATGCATAGCAAAACGCTGTTTTTACGATTTTCACTTGGATTTAAAGACTGAAATTATGATATTATGAACACAGTTGTAGGTCGATAATGTTGCCGTCATTCCATCTCTCTGTCTCGCTCACCCTCATAAAATTATACTCTTTTTCTCACTCTTCAATTCCCTCTTGTCTCATTCTTTTGGGTTTCGGTGATCAGGGAAAGATGCGAGACTGGAGGTTTTTCACAAACCTGGTCCTTAGTCTGACCCTTTGTGACGTATTCGCTTCCTACTTTGACCTTGGGAGTCAGGAGAGACTTCAAAAGGTCAGCACAGTTGACGCCCAACAGGAAGGCAACTTTTTCAGCATCTGAAATTACAAAGCAATCGCTCTATAAAAGCACTTTTCTACGAATACAAATATTCATCTAGTTTCTTAAAATGTTTTGCGCATTTATTTGCCTATGAAACTTCGCTAACCCAGGCAACTTCCCGTTGAGGACTTACTCCATTATGTGAAGCTTGAGCCCTGAGGCTCCGTTCAATGAGGAGAGTGTTCCTTCTCACGTCGCCATAGACTTGAATTCATGCTAACCAAGATAAATACATGTTTGCAATGATCAGAAGGATCCGCACAGGCACAGTGCAATGGTGTTCAATTCAATTCAATTTGTTGATCCCAAAAATAAAACAATCAGGAGAAATTTAAAAAAACCTTCAGTAACATAACATAGAGTTGCATGTTTCCAAGTTACATATGAAACATGCTTGAAGGTTCGCGAAGGTTCATAGCTGCGCTCTTCATTATTACAATTATAACGACCTCTGAATTAATGTAACATGAGGAGCAGAAGCAGAGCAGAGGCATTAGTTGCATAGTGCAAATCTTACAGCGTTTTTCCAGCAGCAGAATTTAGAAGATGTGGCAGCGAGCGTCTAGGTCACGTGCATGGGCAGGTGCACTTGGGTAAGCCCACTCTAGTCTAGAGGTAAAGGATGATTGGTGTTACCTGCAGTTCCATCGGCCTCTCCCTGCTCCTCTCTTGGTCTCTGCTTGAACTTCATCTCACCAAAGTGCAGGACGGCACAGGTTGTCTTGTAAAGACTCATCTTCTCCTCTTCAGGGAAGCCCAGCACACTGAAACCTTTCTATAGCGCATCAACAACAATAATTTATTAATAAGCGGCAGTTACAACTTTTCATCGCCCTCAACGTCACCACAGTTTCCATTCAATTTCAGGTTAGACATTTTCAGATTGATGGATGGCGCATCTGTCTTTACAACTGCATCGTACCGTAATGTGACTCCAAACGAAGGGACAGGAAATAGCAAATTTGACATATCAGGAGATGAAAGACAAGAAATTAGAAAGTAGACAATCATTGCCATATTTTAACCTGCAGGTAGCGCCATGTGACTGTACATTTTGTAGATCCCTGTTTTTTTAGCACGGAAACTTTCATAAGTTAGTAAAAAAACTAAGTTAATTGTTTCTCAATAGGCAGCCATGGCTCTAACGGCAATGTTATTCTTGAATTTCATTTAATAGCTACAATTATAATGGCGGTGGCTTTAGGGGAAACTCACATCGACGAGGTCCATTTCCTCTTTGTCGTCCATGTTCTCGACTTGCAAGCACCCTTGGTTGATGAAGAAGTAGAGACCGGGATCCTCCTGCACCAGGAGCTTATCTGTTTGAATTAGCAAAAACGATAACGATGCTTTATTTAACTGACGCTATTTGGTTTTCATGAAAAGTCGAAGGAGGTTGAATTAAGCGAAGTCAGTTTGAACAACGCCAAATAAGACGATGACAAGAAATGACGAAGTTGAAAAAGATATACTAATGAGATTCAAATATAAGGGCAAGGGGAAAAGAAAATTCTAAATAAAATGAATGAAATGGTGAGTAAGGAAAGAAAGAAAGATTAAATAGACTTTAGTGATGAACTGTTCTTCTCCCGTATAAGCTGCCTTAGCATGCCTGGCGTCATGGTAAGCTGGCTTTCTCACCTATAATACCAGACATTTGTCCTGAAAGCAGCCAGTAGAAGATGTGGTAGTTCCTCTCCAACCCGGGCTGTTGATAGGTTACACGCGACTTTTCTAGCAGATCTGAAACATATCAAGCGTGTGAGACTGCATCCTAACGCTGGCTTCCATAACGCAATAGGGTAATACATATAGAAGAAATATACAGAAGTAATAATTATATAGAAGAAATACATAATAAGATTTAGATTAAATTGGTCTGGTCAGTCCGGCCTCTCCTCTCCTTGGCTTGTTTAATTTCTTTGACTATCAGCCTGTATGTAACCATACACTATCTTTCTTTTACTGCCAGCCTGCGTCAGTCTATTCTCTGCCAAATTAAAGTTAGGATTCAAAAGAACTGATCTATTGCCGGTAACTTTTGATTCCCCACTGCAGTCTCCTGTATAAAAGACGCCACTTTCTTATTGTTGTGGTTAAATACAATGGAGCTATTGTTATCAATGAACTGGGTTAATATTTAAAGTCGTCTTACATGTTTCGATATCAGCTCCAGCAATTTTTCCGTTGGTTCCAAAATGGATACGAATGAATTTTCCCTATTTGAAAACAAAATTAAAAAATACAAGGTTTTACATATTTTCGAATGTATCCGTGTTATGTAGTCGTTATCATATAGGCACTAATGAGCACATTATGCAATCTAAAAACTGCAAAATCAGAGACGAGTACTGAATTTAAAAGTCAATATTCTGCCTATAATTGATGATTTTGCGTTCCATTTTACACATTTAGTATGCTAAACGAAGAAATTCATAAATACTGCATTTAAATACATGCATTTATACATACAGTAGGCTTACATATTACAAATTGGAAATATAAGCTTTAAGTAAAAAAACAACAGAAAGCGTAATGAGACGACACGGTGATAGAAAACCATGCTCATAAAAGACATATAGGTTAATTAAACAGCATCTTACGAGACCAAGGCATGTTGAGTAATTTTCAGCATACTTACGAAACGGGAAGAGTTGTTGTTACGTATGGTCTTGGCGTTACCGTAGGCTTCAAGTACAGGGTTGGTTTGCACAATCTGATCTTCAAGGGTGGTTTTCTGAAAAAGCAATAGAATTTATAACGCATAATAATTATTGACATGACATTAACTACGGTGGCCGATTGGTTAGAACGCTTGACTGCATAACGTGGAGAGTACGGGTTCGATTCTCGTTTACTGTGCAGGGACCGTGAGCAAGTTCTTCGCAATATAATTGCATCTGCGTTGCCGAGGCGTTTGCACTTTTGAGCTTTGGGCCACCTTTGGAAGAAGGGCGATATCAAATGCAGTTGTATTTCATTGTATGTGCAATAGGTAACAAATTACAGTGTAACCTAGCGAAAGACCGACTAGGCCTACATTCATAATACATGGAAATACCAATTAGCCACGCTCGTGTGTTCGATGCCACAGTTTTCAATGTTTGACAGGTTCGATCTTTAGCGGGTGTGGTCTAGTAGGATCTTACGGACTTTGTTTGATATAACCCCGACGTAAGAACTGGTCCACTGTGTGGCTCTAAATATTTAGGAGATTTATACTTATTCACTCTTATAATTATAACTGTATATTTATGCGATTGCTTACATTAGCCGTCTCTTCGACTTCTTCTTTCTTGCCACTTGCGGACGCAACCTGTGCGAAGTACGAGATGACTTTCTTCGTGTTCTCAGTCTTACCGGCTCCGGACTCCCCGCTACATAAACGCATGGAAACTAGCAATTAGTAAATAGGCGTGTATATATATACCTACACTAACATGATAAAATATAGTTTATTCAAGAAAGAAAAGCAGTTATCCATATTAGACGCCTGTATGTAATGATTTACTATATTTTCACTTAAATGGAACATAGTAGATCGATTTAATGTGTAGCACTATAGAATGATAGATAGGCCTTTAATCTTGGAAACAAAGTCAGTCTGTAACACGTTAAACACGCCATACATTTTAAAAGTTCATCTTGCTCTGCTTCTTAAATTCAAACTAACCTATTTGACAGTTACGGTCAATAATTATTAAACCAGCCATATTCATCAGGTCAATTTTTAAGTCAACATCCCACCCACATAAATTACTGTATTAGATATTTCTATATTCTCACCGTTTGTAAATGTAAGATTGAGTGCTTATATGTATATAATATATGTCATATATAGTTATATCATTTTTGTAATATTCCATTATAAATAATGGCTGATGACTCTAAGCAATATATCTCTCGAAGTACTTGGTTGATGTGCTATAAAGGGTGAGTCTCTGGGGTGTTCTGTTCTGCATGCCTCGGTTAATAATTTTTAAGAAAAAGCATAGATTAGCTCAAACTGCATAGAACTAATTTTAAAACAAATTGCCAAATTAAAATGTTCAATGTAATGAAGGAAGCGAAAACTCACGTGATCAACATAGACTGGTTCTCGCGATCTAAAAACAGAAATGAAAATGTAATATGATTTTATTTTATTTTAAAAGTAAATTAATTATTAAGAAGCCTATTCCAATGAGAGCCAGAAAGTTGTTGAATCTAAAGAAAAGGAAAGGAAACGTGTATGAGGCTCAGTTTAAAAGGTTGGTCCTAAAGAGATTATGGTTTCATATATTGCTACCCAGCCTAACTTGATTGACCTAATCTAATTTATTCTCAACCTGAAAGTTATCGCATTTTCCAGAATGTTGAAAGGCATTGGCGTTTATTATAAGCATAAGGTTTAATTTATGCTTGACGGTTCATTACGTAATATTCAATGCAGCTTCTCATGCAATTGGTCTAAAGGCTAAAGCCTGTCTGTAGGTATTGTAGCATAGCAAGCAGAAGGCTGACCTTGCAACATGTTCCTGTATGCGTTGTCGGCAATGGAGAACAAATGTGGCGGCATTTCGTTCCTCCTCTTGCCCTGGTACTTGGTGATGACGTTCTGGCTGTAGATGGGCAGACGACGATAGGGGTTGATCGTGACACAGAACAGACCCGAATAGGTCTAACATACGCAAACACACACAGGCATACGTCAATCGGAAGGCAATGTAAGTAATGTAAGTAAAGTAATGTTATGCAATGCAAAGTAATCTCCCAGCTATTACACACCACTTTCAACAATAATTCGCAAAAAAGTCCAATTCGCTCCATTCAATTTTCAATTCAATTCAAGTTTAGACCTTCAGCCATGCGCTTGGATGATCTATGGGTTGAAGCGAGGACCAACAGCAACACTCAACCAAGACACCAGAGTAGGGGTTGACAGCCATTTTATCAACTCGAGGGTTGAACAGCCTGACTCCAAACTGTGGGCTTCACATTGCGCACCGAGAAAAAGTCAAACTCACTATACCATAGTTATATAATTTAACTAAACGTCATGAAATGTAATCGTGACATATCGAAAAGAATAAACGACTTGCAACTTAGTAGGGCTGATGAATCAAGATCATGGTTAAGATTAAGAACATGCTTCCTTCAGTTTTGAATGCAATTCTGTTATCTTCCATGCCCAAGAGTTTAGCTGTACTCGTAATCAGAATTTTTTTTATAGATTAGTTGCCGTGGAAACCAATCAGGCGTTCTAAACATTCCAAGCCGTTCCATTCAATTTTTAAGCTCAGACCTTCTTCCATCCGAGTCTGTTATTTTTCGCTATGCTCGGTTCCATCTGAACCTATCCACTCGTGGACGTTAACGCATTTGACGTTGTCTTATTTGCTCTGAATAGGACTGTCCTTTTGTATATCTCTATTCTGTTAAACGATTTTCATATGACAGTGGTCTGGCGTGGAGCCCGATGATAGCACTGGTTAGTCTGGTTCTTAATTTGTGAGTGTGGGGGTTGGGGGTTGGTCGACAGCCAGAGGGTAGGTTAATACTTACGTAGATCATTCCGGCACTGTATCGCGTTCGCAGGTTATGGAGGACGGAAGCTTCGTTGAGGTAGGTCAGGTTGGCCATGTCCTCCATCTTCTCGAATTTCGGAGGATTCATCTGCTGGATCGTGTCCTTCTTAACAGTCTTCTCCTACAAACAGCGTCTCAGAATTTTCAGACAGTTTCGAAGCTAAACAGTTTTTTCTACATTGCACGTATGCATACTCCTACATTTGAAAACTTTTTTCAAAATAACCGACTTACTCTAATTAACCCTCTGGCTACCAAGGGGAGGGGTGGTTACCACCCCCTTTACGTTTTTATGCATAATTTTTTTCATATGGAATATAATTTTTGCATTTTAGGTAGCTGTAGCAGATTCATTGGCGCACATTTTGAGGTAAACATAATGGTGGTAGCCCACGCCATTCAAAAGTTATACCTGATATACCCGAGGCACCAGGGGGGGGGTGGATACCACCCCCTCTTAGTTTTTCGACTATAGCTTATTGACTATTCTTCCTAGAAGAGAAACCAATTATACCATTCTTTAGAGGGAATGCAGGGCTTCATTTGCATACTTATATGTTTGTCTTATGAAAACCGGAAGTGATCAAAATAAATAATAATACGCGTAATATGCGTGAAAAATGGCTGAATGGAAGCACTCCCCTTAGTTTTTTGTTTGTAGCGTATTCATTTGTCTTCCTGGAAGAGAAACAAATATACCATTCTTTAGAGGGAATGTAGGGCTTCATTTGCATACCTACATCTTTGTCTTTTGAATACCGGAAGTGATCAAAATAAATAATAATACGCGTAATCTGTGTGAAAATGGCTGAATACAGCATTACAACGTAAACCGATATATATGTATGGATATATATATATGGATGTACATTTATACTATATAAACATGTGTAGGGATGATTGTGTGTATCTTTTATACATAGATCAGTTTCAAAACACACATAATCTTATATTTGTTTATCCAAAAATGTACGCAATAATATAAAATATCTCTAATTAAGGGGGTTCCGTTGTTAAAAGTGATGTAATTTCGAGGTGCATTCACATAATGTACAACTAAATATACCATTCTCTGCAGAAATGAATGCTGAATCCAATGCTATATTACAAGTTATGATATGTGAAACCAAACACGAAATCCAGGGCGGGTGGTAACCACCCCCTTGGTAGCCGATGTCACAAAAAGAGCTTGGTAGCCCGAGGGTTAACCTATATCGATTTTAGCCAATATAACAAGCATAATTAAAACTAGTACTAGCACATTCAGTAACACGTTTTTATTTTATGTTATCTATGACAGTGCCTAATTTTTCTGAGGTTATAATAGTTGACACAATAGTTCACCCTTACGATAAGTAAAAAAGCGTTAAGGAATTTGCTACGGAATGTTAAAAATGGGAAATTGAGCCTAGTAGGGGCCTAATTATTACTGACCATTGCTAAATCAGCATCCTATCTAGAAACACTTCGATATGAAGTCAGGAGTTAACCACCTGATTACTTAATTGAATTAATTAATTAAATTAATTCCACTTGGAACTGTTTCAATTTGTGTAGAGAATCCATTTGCTTAAATGACGTCCGCATAACTGTTAATTACTGCTGAGGTCATTCTGTTTAAAATGATTACAAAAATATTAAGGTAGGCCTACCGCAACATTGGTGCATGAACAAGATGAATATTTATTTATTAAATAATTAACTAGATATTCAGAAAATCTTTACATCTATTATCATAATTTTATTGAACTAGATGCAACACGAATTGATAAATTAATTACATTGCAGTAAAGCTTGTTTCTTTTAATTACTAATTTAAACAAATTTATTTCTACATTGTAAGTTACCGACCTCATTCTTCTCCGTAATGACGGTGACGTCATCGCCCTTGGTGCTGATGATCTCTGCCTTGAGATATCCCTCTTTGTGGTCGACGATCCAGCAATTCTTCTTACCATCGAAAGGCTGCGTCTGCTCCTCCAAGAGCTTCTTCTTGTCTATGGCCAGGTACTGGAAGTCAGGGTCATCCGGTGAGAAATTAGCCATCTTGCAAGCGAGGTCGAACGAATCGACGAAAAAACAGAAGTGTCGCCCAACTGGAGGAGGTCACCCCGGTGCAGCAGCGAGCTGTGTCGATCGATCTGCATCAGATTAACCAAATCTCATTAATCAACCGGCTAAACTATTAAGTAATGCTGTTAAAAATTAGATATAAGGAAATAAATCGAGGGTTGGCGATATGTAACTTATTAGTTTTTACTTTAGTTTTTTTTTATCGAGCAACACCTTCGGCCGTGTTCGTAGGCTACCGAATAAATTGTAACAAATTCCTAATTAGTACTAACATCGATAATTATAATTTCTGTGCTGATTTATGATGTTCTAGTTCTATCGTGGTTAACAAGACAGAAGCAAAAGATTAAACAGAAAGAAAAGAAAGAGAAAAGGATAGCAAAACAGAGTCCACAAAGCCAAGTTTTTAAGAAAAATGTTCGTTTACGTATATCGTAGACTCTGTGCAAACGCACTTTTTTAGAGTGCAAATCGGTAAATGCTCTAGTTGTGATGAAAGAGTTAAATTGCTTGGAGAGAAACTTTAGAAACTCGAATTAGAAATCTTAGTCTGTGAAAGATCGTCCTGAGAAGAAGCGAAGCTACTTACCGATCGGCAAACTTTCTGCGAGCGACGTGAAGACGGGTGAGGCCCTTTTATAAGAGACGTCTTCTGTCTAAGACTGGCCCCGCCGAAAATAGACCAGCATTCTCGAAGCACCAGCAGTGGCAGCAGCGATGCCACTTGAGGCACCGCTCTGCGAGTGCTACCTGTACGCCGCCTGGTTCGGTTCGGCTTAGAGGCAACGGTGCCAAAAGTGGCTCCGCAGGTAAGGCTGGCTCTCAAAGAGCAGCTGCGTCTGGAACCGACAGCTGTACGTGTGCGCGTCGGCTTTTAGACGGCGTTACTCGATATGATATACTTCTATGGACTGCTGCGCTGGAGTCTACAGTAGCCAAGCATTAACGGGCTTATCCGTTAGCCACTCCAACTGCGCCCTCTAGGCAGCAATTACGAAGCCAAGGGCAACCAGGACTCAGCAGATTAAGAGTGTTTGGTAGGTCATGCCGAATGAGATGTATTACAGCCTTGATTTTCTAGGTCTCGGTATTCATAATCTTATATACTCTTGGTCTTACGTTTACATTAAACGTAAGAAGTCGAGGCTACAGAAGTCAGTAAGAGTGTGAAGAAAATTTGAGAACTGTTTCTTATCGCCGGAGTTGGGCTGAGAGCGCCTCTGAATAGGTTATCTTGGATGGGCGCTATATAAGTCCTCTGAATGAATGAATGAATGAATGAATGAATGTGTATTTCATGCATTGAGGATTCCAGCATGCATTCTTCTGGCTTGTTGTTCATAAGAGAATCTATGATTTCAGACGAAATGAATTAACCCCGGGCACCGATAGCAACTGTTTGTTCTATTAATCAATTTGGTATTGTGTGATGTTGTCTTGGCGGGTTTTTCATCTTTTCAGTCTCATTCTTCGCTTCTCATGGCTACTGCAGGCATATGGCTACATTAGTTAGAGCGTATAGGCTGCGTCTCATGCGCCTCCATGCAAGAGAGCGTGCGGGTCGCGCGCGTTCGCTTCCCGATCCTGGCTTTTTCAGAGATCTAAAATCTCGGGCTATCACGGCCCGTGCACGGGGACGTAAATGGTATGGCGCCTATTCAAACGGGCAGCGGTGTTGAAGGATTTCAACCGATCAGCTCATTGGAAAATGAGCAGGGTCGAGGCCATAAAATCGAGTACATTTACGTTTATATGCAATTATATATGTATTGTAGGTATTTATATAGCAACTTTTAAGAACTTCACGAAATTGTTGCCTAACATATTTAAACAAAAACGACTCAGGCATAATTATGGAATGTTGAAAAGTAAGAAAGTTGAAAACGCATAGTAAACTGTACAGAATACTCGATCGATGTGTGAACAGAATCTGCGATTTCTACTTGCTGAATTTAGGCCTACATGTAGGCTAGGTAAGTGGTCAATACCTTATAACATAGGCCTACATTAAATTAGGGTTACGTAATTGCTGATTTTCAACATATATCAGTTGATTCCTTGGCTTAAAATATTATTTTGTTTGACTCTGAGGTGTGCCCTGATAGTGGCGCTACATAAAGATTAATTCACATTATATAAGAATCAACTACGTTCTATATTATACGTAGCGTTGCTTGGCACTGTGAATATGACGATGCCAAGCTCATTGAAGTTAATACAGGGTGGCGCAAAGAAAGTGAGACCGCCTCGTGAAATCTTGTGCAAAATTATGTTTTGGGCGGTTTTTAAACTGTAAAATTATGGGAAGGTAGGCGAATGATTACTTAGTTTCGAAATAAATCCTGGAGTAAAACAAGTCTAAATCGACTTTGTAAAAAAATTATGCCGATGGTAGGACTACGACAGCGCGTAAATCATGAAGCGGCCGCCCGAAATTAGTTAGAACAGCACGGACACGGAATATTCGGCGTGTGAGTGAGCTGATTTGCAGCCAGGATGATGATCCTCACAGCCACAAGAATCCAAGGGAATTGAAAGAGAAACTGGCATATCACGAAGAAGAGTGCAACGCATTATAAAGCAAGATTTGCAACTTCAACCGTACAAACGCGTAATAGGGCAGGTTATAAACGAAAACTGCAAATTAAAACAGTTACTTGGCAGATGTCAAAACGAGAGAAGTGTAGGGGCTTACGAAGCATTTGGTTTACAGATGAAAAGACATTGACTCTCGCCACACCGGCTAATTCTCAAAATGATCGTGTTTATTCTGATGCTAGGAAAAAACACAAGTTCCCAGCAAAGAGACTCGTACGCGATCGTGAACATTTCAGTGGTGGCATCGTGGTTTCGGTCGGTGTATCTCGGATGGGAAAAACCAGTGTGATGTTTGTTGAATCTGGAGCTAAAGTGAACAGTGATTATTAATGTGATCACGTCTCAATACAAGGATTGCTTCCGCATAATCGAGCGATATGTAATCGTCAAAGCTGGACACTGCAACAGGACGTTGAAGAGTGGCAAAAATTCTCTCAACGGTTTATGAACAGAAGCATTGACCAGTGGCGCAGACGTTTACAAAAACCTGTTGAGAACCGAGGAAGACAAATTGAATTTGATTTCTGATTTGGTACACGTATAAATTAGTATTTGGCAACAATTTACTTGTTTTTCTTAGAAGAAAAAGTTACAAAAAAATTTATTATTTGAAATTATCCTAGGCGGTCTCACTTTCTCTGCGCCACCCTGTATATATATATTTCCTTTATTGAAACGTTTAGTTGACAAACCGCAACTTAGTACAGATAGATAGAAAATAGGTTCCGATCAGAGTAATTACTTCTAAAGGTGACTGCTCCGGGAATATCCAGTAATTTAGTCCAACGCAACCCGACATTCCTCTGAGACTGGTAAGTAAGTATGTCACGCGACTTTTCTCCGAAGCGATCTCACCTTGCATTGTCGATTTGTTCGATCCGTAGAATAGCGACACCCACTGGCCCGTCGCCTGCATTCAAGGCCAGCAATCCAAGGCTCACAAAGTACCACAGCTAATTGGGTGACTAGAAAGTTGTTCAGTTGCCAGTTGTTTTTGACTTTCATCCAATAGGGTTGTCAAACCTAGGACCCGGATTCTGGAGTGTTGCCATTGGAGTATTGCCAGTGTAGTCTTATCATCTGCAAATTCAGGCAATTGCAAAAGGTTAGCCTAACTGGGTGAGATGCACAGCGTTTGACGCTGAATTAGATTGAATTAAGTTGAACTGAAAGTTACTTATTCAGTCATATATCGGCTTCACAATGCGAAGTGGGCTTACTCGAAGATCGTCTCTCAAGGGATACGTATTCCAGCCATCGACTAGACTGGCGGGTAAACGCTACAGATTTTCAGGCGGATACAACAGTTCGGAATCGATGATGTTGAAAGGAATATTTGCTAGTAGATTTGAGCAAATTCGCCATTTTGTTAGTTCTTTTGATATTTCGATTTATATGTTCCACTGTGATGTGTTTGTGTGTGGTGTGTGTGTGTGTGTGTGTGTGTGTGTGTGTGGTGCTGTGTTAATTTGTGTTGTGTGTGTGTTTGTGTGTTTGTGTGTTTGTGTGTTTGTGTGTGTGTGTGTGTGTGTGTGTGTGTGTGTGTGTGTGTGTGTGTGTGTGTGTGTTGATGCGCATGTGTATAGTCTAATTATGTTTTTGGTCGCATATTGTTTGGCATTGTTCGGTGGAATTGCACTATATGACTACATTCAATTAAGCTGAAGGTTGTGTCGACCTGCTCAGACTGTTCTATTGTCCAAAATGAATCCATTATTTTCCTATTGAAGTCACTTCAAGGAACCTCAGATTGACTTAATTTCTGAAGATATTCTTCTAGTTCCGTCTGTCTTTGCGTCTAAATGTATTTCTTTATGTCTCTCCTATCTCTCTATCTTCCTGTTCTCTCTATATTCCCTCTAGGTCCCAGTTTCTTTCTCTCCATCTGTTTCGCCCTCTCTTGGTAGCGCTGACTTCGTATTTCTTTCTGCTTTGCTGCTGCCTGTTTTCTTTCTGCTTCCCTTGTTTCTGAAGCTTTATAAGCGTGTATGTCTTTCTACGTGGCTCTGCCTCTCTCTTTGCTTGTGTCGTTCTCTCTATGAGGCAAGAATAGCATCTTTGTTCCGCAGAAACCAAATGTTCGTTGTCGATTGACGTCATAGCCAGATAAGACAACATGCTTCAATAAAACAGCTCCGAGTCAAGAGGTCTCAACCATACCCCTCCTCACCCTCACCTCCTCATTCTTTCCCCTCCCTTGCACGCCAGCTACCTCCTTCCTTCATCTGCCTTCTCTCCTGGCTGTGGGTCGTCAGTTGCATTAGTTTACTGTTGCGATTCCACCTGCCAATCTCTCCATCGCTGACTTCAGGCATCGCTAGCGGCTCGCAGATAATGCCGAGTTCTCTGCATCTACCCGGGTTTGCACGAACAGCGGCATCAGCAGCTGCAGCAACTGAGGCACCACTCGCAGACACTGTGTTTAATTTTAGCCTATGGCACGTCGTTCCAGCAGCTGCGGAGCATTTAACATAAGTGAAACGATGCACGCGTCTGCCCCAACACCCACACGGCAGCCTCCATCCACAGACCGACTTCTACAGAGCTGGCAGTATTGTGACTTTCCACCAAGGCCTCTACCGCGAGCGATATACGGCTGAGGTGTAAAGTGGGGCCAAGAAAAACGCACGAGCCGAGATTTGTGGTTGCGCAGTAAATTATAAGCAGGCTACAGCCGCCATTTCTCGCACCTCTCTCCGTAGACTGTATTAATGACTTAGAACAACGCAGTTTTACTTTCTGCTAAGCCATGTAAACCTTTTGCTTCATAGATACCATTCGACCTTCAACTCAACGAAAAAAATGATTCCATGGTCCATTTGTAGCTTACACCATCAACCGTATCTACGAATGGATGAACGATAGTCTAATTGGAGCGTTCTGGGTGGTCAGCCCAAAGGCCAGGAGTCGAAATCCATAAAGGATGTTTGAAGATTTCTGCTCTACTTATGCCCTCTAGAGAATTAATCTCATTAGACTTTCTCGCCTCTAAGTGGAGATCTTCAAGGGGCGCTATATAAATTTCAATTGATTGACTGATTTAATTCAGCTACTTAATGAGTACCATGTCTGTGGGAAGATCAAGCGGAGATGAAGAGGTCTGGTCACCCACCCTCATATATCGAGGCTTAGAAAATGAAGTCGCTTACACTTCATACCCATGATTGTCTTGCACGGTTAACTTAATAAAGGATTGCCCTTCTTCTTTCGGCAGTCCTCTTCCTCCCCTTCCTCCTATTATTCTCCTTCTTTCTCCTCCTCCTCCTCCTCCTCCTCATCATCATCCACCTCTTTACCACCTCCTCCTCCGCCTTCTCCGCCTCCTCCTCTTCCTCTTCCTTCTTTCCATTCCTCTTCCTCTTCTTTCTCCAAACAGCCAGAGGATGTTTACTCCAGTTGACGCTTTACAGATGGTCATGCGAAACACGATGACTGACGAAATGATGACGATCATCATCATCATCTTCAAAGTCATCTTTTATTCTCCTCCTACTCCTTCCTCATCTGCAGTAAACACAAGTTGGCAGTCATGTGTGCAACTGAGTGATCTCCTACTGCAATACCCTGTACATTCTGCTGCTAATGTTAGAGTAGCTTTTGCTAGGACTAATTCTCGGAAGTTTTCTGTAAAATGCGTTGACCCCGCAGATTGAATGATATACCTCTCACCATACGTAATTTAACTAACATCTCGCTGTTTAAAATTAGACTATACGGTCTCATCTTATCACCCGATAGTCTAGTGCTCGTTAAATTTATTAGACTTAGTTAACTAGTTAAGAATTATTATGTTATATCTCATACTTGTGATTTAATAGTACCGCAAAAAATTTGCTTTTGTTACATTAGCGGGACCTAGGTCCCTTAGGGTCGTAGTCCTATTGCTCCACTTGTTGCTGGTCTGTTTTTTTCTGTTGAACTTGTTTTTCGTTGTCAATACTGATACTTGGGTTCAATAAAATTTATGGTTATGGTTATGGTTAAGACTGCTCACCGCTCATTCGCACTCAGTTACACATGAGTCAATTTCCAATTTGTGTGACAATAATATCACATTTCAACCTAAGAAATGCTTTCCATATTTTCTTAAAAGCCAGATAGAATGGAGCTTTAACAGTTTTTAAACGTAAAGAAAAAATAATCAATTTTTTTAACACGAAAAACTGAATTGCACTTGCCCTGCAGATTGCACCTTGCAGATTGCTATCCCAAGTGATAGCCCAACCTTTGAACAACTATGCCTGAAAGCCAATACCTGCCTACTTTTGGCGGTCCAGGGAAACCCTGGCCATGTTCTCCATAGGTTTCTCCCTCCAAAACAGCCGTTTGCCTATTCCCTTCGACCCCGGTCACATGTAGCTGACCATAATATGAAGAATTTTTTTATCGTTAGAATGCTTTATTCCTACTGACTATTGATTGTTTATTATATATATATGATGTATGTACACCAGAATGCGGATTGCGGCTGGTTCAATAAAGAATATACCTACCTACCTAGTACCTACCTACCTACCTACCTCAATCCAAATTGCACTTAATCACCTGAAAATGAGTTTTCCACAGATTGAGATTCCTGCACGACGCATAGGGAGCGTGTCCAGGTTCAATGAATTGCATTAATTATTTTACTTTTCTGTGTGTCTGCTACAAATTATGGGCTTGCGCAATGGACTATCTGAACGAGTCGGTAACAACACTTAACATGACAATAATTAGGCCTAAAGCCTTTTAGGGTAATTGACCTGCAATTTCCTTTATCGTATCTTAGATAAGTTTAAGCCTATTGTTCGCTGCAGGAATGATTGCCCGTACACAAGGTTCCTTACCTTCTGTTGGAATTCACATCTGAACATTTTTGGCGCACATCGTAATGACGTGTTCAGGTTCCATGTTTTGCTCTTCCTGCATTTGTCGTGTTTTTTAAATTGGTTTTGGGCACACATGGTTACAATCGTTTTCGCATAGTTATCTTGATTCTAGCGCTGATTAGCTTGTCAATCTTGTCAATTCCATCAAACATTTTTAATCACCTATTCCTGAAAACTTGTTTGCCTGTCACACAATACGTACCTCGCTGTTTAGGCCAAACAAAGGTGGCGGAATTTCTGCCTGTCTTTTTTTGTCGCCGAGCGTCTTGCTATTCGTTAGGCTCCAAATACATTTTTAGTTTCAATACCGTTCTTGAGTCTAAATTTTGGCTATTGCCAGCCAGTTTATGTGCATGGATGTTTTGGCCACATTGGCTTTCTGCTTTTTGATGATTTTTTTCTAATGGCACTTATGGACATTCAAAATCTGACCAGTTCCTTTAAATGACATACGGAGACTTGAAGAGTACTAATGTTGCTTTCTGCGTGCAAATGCAGGGACTAGGCTATCTTCAAGTACCTTAGTACATTACAAATTTACAATGCATCGTGTTGTGTGACATTACATTTTAGTTTGACGGAAAGGAAACCATGAATTTAATACTGCTAATAACAAGAAAAGAAAGCACATCGATAAAGACATGAATTGACGTTTTAATAGCGTATTATATAAGAATATAGCTAATTAGGAAATTTAGGTCATTCTTCATAATTAACAGTTCTGTTCAAGTGAATAGTCTTTAGCTTTCTATAAAGAAGTCGGCCTGATTGGGCTTTCCCTTTCTTTTGCGCTTCTTCCTCTGCGCTGGTCGCTCGACGATCTCAAAGGGACGTAAGGCAAACACCTGCAATTAGGTTTAATTACATTTAATACTAATTATTATCTAATATAATTATAGTAGAAAAACAATTTCAATTTTAAAATAAGTTTTTCCTAGGTCTAACTGCGATCTCGATCTTATTGCAGATCGATCGGCTGATCGAGTATGGCACACACAACTAACTAGCCAACTATCATCGCTAGTATTAAGTGTTAGGACCGACTTTCCAACTATAGCTACATCGTTTAAATCACTTGTTCGAGGCCGTCTGTTCTTACTCAGGCATTTGCGTAACTGCGTTTTGGCTCCTAGAGAACACTGTTTCAACTATCGCCCCGCGTTTGCACTTTCAAACTCACGTAAATTCTCAGCCAAGCATATAGGTCCCTCCGTATGGAATAAGATTCCCACTGAAATATGCCAAGCGACCAATCTGTATATGTTTAAAAAGATGCTACGCACCCACCTAATAAGTAACCAAACTGATCTTATTTAGTTAAGTTGTTAGTAACAGTTAGCTAAGTTATTAGTTATGCTCCTATGGATAATTCTAACTATGGTAAACAAAATAATGATCTATTTTCCTAAACTGTTCTCTAACCAATCACCGGTATAGGGCGCTTAGCCCACGAGATATCTTGATCTTGAACTAGATAGCAATCGCAACTGCCTCTAGATGTATATATCTGGTACATAGGTGACCCTAGTTTAGCGGGATACTCATCCCTTCAGGGCCTCCTTGTTACCCTTCCAATGAAAACTGTATAATTGTAAATGCACTGTTCAAAGGTTTACAATAAATGATGATTGATTGATTGATTGATTGGTTTCAGATTTATTGGCTATACTTGCCTAATAAGTGCAGTCCACGGAAATTCGTGCGGTATCTCTCCGGATACACATCCACTTAGAATAACTTTCTCACATTGGATATATGCACATCTAGCGCGAGATATATCCGCTTCTAACGAGTAAAATGTGGCGCGTAAGCAAACGGATAGCCTACGCATGTGTGCCAGACCAAGGAGTAATATGCAGCAAAAGTTGTGTTTATAATAATCTATTACAGTATGGACATGAAAACCATTTGACAGTATCGTTCTATCCGAGATATATTCCACAAATTCGCCCCGTCGCAAACTTTCCACTTCAATCAAAATTAATGAGCTTCATTGGGTAGAGCTCGAGGTTCGTAACCGACTGTAAAAGTGCCGTAGGGCTGTGAAAGGGTTGGTTAGCGTGTTTACCGGCTTTGTTGGCGTCAGTCTCAGTATTGGCGTAAGAAGCGCAGACTCAACACCGTCCAAAGCCATATTTGAAGAACCTCACGGAAGCTGAGATCAGTGATGAAGAGTACAAGCTTTCCTGGATGAAGTCGGGAAACATCGTCCACGAAAGATGAGGTCTTCAAGAGGGAGGTCCACACGATCGGGTGCGTTCTCGATGAAGAGAGAAAACACCAGCCTCGTTTCTCAAACGGCTGCAGCGTCGGCACCACCGACAGGTGTATTTGTGGACGAATGGGCGCCGCACGAATAGCTTGTCTCATATTTTGACCTGGCCTGCTCGCGTCTGGGCAGGGCCAGGCTAGCGGGCGCGGACAACGAACAGAACGGCTGTCCCAAAGGAGTGTGTTTCAACCTGAACTGCCATCCTATGGGCGCAGAAGGGGTGGTGGCGGTAGTGGATGCCATGCGGTCACCAAGCTTCCTCTTTTACTACCAGTAGTGCGTTAAATAATTGAAAAAATTAATTAATTAATTTAATTGAAATGAAACTCTATGGTTTTTCTTAGTTCTTACCCTGTCAGTGGGAAGTAAAGTGAAGTCGTCCGGTGGGTTTGTGATGACGTATCTTTTGGCGCATGGATTCTGAAGTGAGGCATTCGGTTCCGTGTCACGGAACCGATACAGTCCAATGCACAGGATTCCGAATGTCCTTAAGGCATACGTGTAGAGCTGACCATAAGACCGACCGTTCTAAGCACATCAAACGCACGAAGTTAATAGCATTCAGTCACAAAAAGTCAGGACGTGAATAAAGATTAATTAATATTCGTGTTTGACTGTTTGATTGACAGTAGCATTGTGTGTATACACATTGTTAGGTACCGTGGCCTTTGAATGGTTGTGGAAGTTTACCTGTGGTGCCACCCAGTGAATAGGTGGCTTATTTGAATGAAAGTGCAGGTTAGTGAGTGCACCATCCTTTTCTTTCACTGATTAAATGCAGGTTGTAAGTGCATCCTTTTCTTATACTGATTGCATGTGTGTTTGTGTCGCTAATAATCTGGTTAGTTGTAGCTCTTAAAATGCGCCTGATTGTTTAATTGTATGTTTGAAGTCATGTTTAAGTATTACAGAAATGTTCGTGTGTATACCAAAAATTATGTGTAACTGGGGTTGGGGAATTACATAAAAGCCACTCGTTTAGGGGCGTATGAAATCTGGGCTTAGCCGCTGTGTTGGAGAGACAACGTCGTGTCAATAAAGAATTAGAATTTAAAGACGAGTTTGACCTCATTTAATTGACGTCTTTACAAAGAGGGGACTGGAGGTTCCAACAACATAATATCTATAATGGGAGTGTGCATAATGCTTCAGTTATCGTAATATCTAGATTTGTACAGCGCGCAAAAGCGAAGTTGCCATGGAACCTGCTTATTCACAGGCGTTTAGTCTAAACAAAATCCATAGGCGTTTCCGGGTCAAGCTGCAGAGAGAACAGGCAGGCAGGCGGCTTACATACATTTGTGTGATCTATATTCAGGAAGAGTGATATGTAGTAGTCTAAGACGGTCCGAACTATAGATGTGGCGACTGCAGATGCAGTTTTCAAGTCGAGCATAGGGCGGGTTCTGCGAATATCATGAGGCAAGAGCGGAAAGATGGACGATATGATAGGAGAAGCTAAGGTTTTGGGCAAAAATCACACCTATGGATGGCGGACAGGAGTATTTGCAGCGAATGTGTGGCTGGATGCAGAGTCTAGGTTGAGGGAAATAGAGGGAAAGGAGGAGGACGACCTACCCCGAGCTGAGCAAATGGTCCGTCAGCGACAGCAATCTGAGCGACTCTGCATCGGCCGCGTTGTCCTAGTGCCTCCGGAGTGCTGTATCCGCCTCTCATGCCAACTCCTTCGGCCAGGATCTGCTCCAGCTCCGGAGTAGCTCCGCCCGTGATTAGAGTCCGTATCAGCGTCAGTGCGTTGTCATTGAAATACGTCTGCAACAATGACATTTGACAGACACGCTGATAGGAAAAAGTCAAGAATACGCCAAACTATGCATTTAAAGTTGTAAACGGAAGTACCAGATGAACATTTTATGCCAACTGTCAACTGTCGAGGGAATGCTTTGGTTGGCTTCACGGGTGTGCGTGGGCCTGCCATTGGTGACTCTTTTTCTAGTTTACTGTGCATTGTTTTGCTACCTGCTGTAATAATCTATTTGCAAATGGGATTTAACATCATATAGGCTCCACGTGTGTGCGTGGGCCCGCCATTGGTGACTCTTTTTCTAGTTTATTATCCTTGTTATTAAAGAGAAATCTAATTATTGATTACAAAATTAATTTATTTGGCTGTGCTTGTAGGAAGTTGCAATATGTCTGTCACCATCGATAGTCGTTCAGAACGCTAAGAAAAGATGACGCAACAACGTACGGTACTCATGAGCGAGTCGAGTACGCTGACGGCAAAGGCTGTACCACAGGCGAACGGTTGAGTCATGTAGAGCTCAGTGTCTGGGTCATCTTCGTCATCTTGGTCAAGGAACTGGACATTGGCATCGTTACCTGAGAAGTAGGTCCAATTTATTAATCGTCAGTGTAGGATAAGGTGAAGTTATGGCGCACTTTCATCTTACCATTGTAGAGCTGAGTGATGAGAGTGATAAGCTTAACAGATTGCAGCCGGAGGTCAAGTTCAAACAGTTGTGAATTTGTATCAACTTGAAAGATTGCAGTTTGTATGCAATTATATACGAAAGATATATGAAAGTGTGACCTACTTAAGAAATTCAAGAAGTCTATAAATAAAAAGGTAGATCTGCGTCAAGAATCTCTAACTTTGCGGCAAATGTCACAAAGAAATTTGCTAACACCTAATAAAGTACGGATTTGTAATCGCTGAATGAAAGCGAAAACTTACAAATTTCTGGTATTGAAAAAATGTTGATTGCTACAATTGACGCGGTTGGAAAAAGCTGCTATATTAGGCCCTACGTCTTATTACGTATTACATTGGTCTACTTGCGAAACTGAAAATAAGGAAACTAGCCAATAATTATGACCGTTTAATTATATCCCAAGCAAACAGACTGGTAATCTACTAAATTGTATGTTTTATATCTCCTGAGAATTTTTAAGGTGCCGATAGATCTAGTTACCTCTGGTAAAACAAATAGCACACAATAGGCCCTTAAGCCTTTTGAAAGGCATAGTCACAGAAGATAACTTTTATGCTATAGGCCTATAGAAGTAGAATATACCGAAAGTCTTCAATAATGGGGTGACTAGAATACAGTTGTCAGAAAGTTCCGACGGCAATGAAGCATTATCACTATGACCAAAAGTCAGTGAAGGGTGTTGCACTGTGTCGAATTTGCTCAGAAATCATTGTAATGTCTCTGCCGACAGGAACGTAGATAATAGCCTATGGTTGGAACTGATCAGGATACTATCTACGTCTATTTAGTGCGGTTCTGCTGTGCGTGTTCTCACCGAGTTCCGTAATCATTGGAATGTCGCTTCCAGAGACCACTCCTCTTCTAATTGGCTTCATGTTCGGTGGAAGAGAGCTCTGGTTGGAACTAGGAGGAAGGAATCCTACAAAATAACAACGCCAATTGAGTAGGTACTTTTAACATACTCTTCCTCTATCTAGCTCAGTCTAATTTAAAATAATGCATTTCAATCTAACTTAGTCATGCAACCCGCTCCACCACCTACGGGACGCATGATTAAGCAACAGACAGCCAATTTCCACTTCCAATTCCAATTTTGAGCATATGTATGCGTGTACACATGTTTGTATGCAAAGATACATATTTTCTTTATTGTAATAATATTCATTAAACTATTTTCATTTTGAATTGGACAACTGCTTATTAGGCCTACATGGTGGGACGCGGTGGTGTAGCGGTATGTTCTGTGCCTTGCAACCGGAGGGTCGCAGGCTCGAATCTACCTCAAGCCACTGCGTAGCGACCTTGGACAAGTTGCTCACCCACAATTGTCTGTGAGGAAGGCAACGGGAAACCACCTCACTCATCTCATCTCCGGGTGGCGTAAAACCCAATGGACCTGCCTTCGGGCAGAGAACTCAGCATCATCTTATTACATGCTTACGGACGTAAGTATGTAGTTCGCTATTCATTTTATGTAACACAACTCTTAGCATAGTGCCTTTAAGCTAACTCTCGAAAGCGCCGATTCTAATGCCTATTGATCATGCGCTGTATTCTCTATAGGTTTACCTGAGTTTCCTGAGCAATGTAGAATGCCGACAGTGTCGTCGAATGACATCGCTTTGATGTTGAGTGAGCAGAGAATGGCTTCTTTGTCCACTAAATTGCTGTCATCGACGCTCGAATTCCGCGCCGAAAGAATGACGCACATGTCGCACATGTTAATGTTGACGGCCCGAAGGTTGGCTCGATTCAGTGGCGAACCCTGGTCTCGGAAGGAAAAAAACAAACGGTGGGTTTATCATGATAGTAATAGTTCGAGCACACAACGCCCTGTTACAGGGACTTCAAACCTGACAGCGTGAAGTCTTAATCGGACAGAAGGGCTTTCTCTCATGTGAAAGAATAGAGTGGTAGTGTACTAAACTGAGGTTTGACGTCAAGTTGGCTCACTTAGACCACACTACTCGCCTCCAGACGACAAACCAAGGCAGAGCTTTACAAATAGTAATTTGAGCAAACTCGTCCGCCGTGGTCATCACACACGCACGTACCTATATACACGTATATATACTCATACCATGGTACATGCACACATAGGCTACATACGTACGTACGTGCTTCTTTGTATAGCCTACAAGTGCTGCTGCATAAGCATTGCGTCTGACTGTGTTCTGTGTCTAGATTAATGATCGAGTACTGTCAGGACGTCAGATGAATTCAAGTATCGACAATTGGCCTGCTTACGTTGAGTATGCTGATCTTTGGAAAGTTGCAGAGGCTCTTCCACTCCTTTCGGATGTAGTCCTTGTCTCCTACGATGACGACGTGCTTCAGCTCTTCCTCTTCGAAGTTGCTGGCGCGGAGTGGCATGATCAGGTTCCGAAGCCCGATCAGAGCCGAGTGAGCATCGGCGAACAGGCAGACGATCACGTGATTGCTCAGCACTGTCATGGCGGCCTGCTCCCTGTTCTGACAGTTCACATTGACAGAATGATAACACGCATCGCTACGACCAGAGGCAAATGCGGACAAGTTGGCAAGGGGGTCAGAACAGGTCTGAGTGGTGCCTAGAACTGGGTGGGCATTGGTCAGTGCAGGAGAGTACAGAGCTTAGTTTCACTCGGTTTACAATAAGATTAAGCGTAAATTAAATGTAGGCTAATGGTATAAAGTGGGAGCTGATCTACTGCAAGACAGCAACTACTCTTCTTTCAGTCGATCGCCGACGAAAGGAGAAGTTTCCAAGGAGATTTATTTTGTAGGCTATTGTGAGGCAGTCTCTGCTCCAATTGTCTGCAACTTAAGTGCACGGTTTACTTTCCTCTAGGCTCTAATGAGTCTCTCACTAAGAGATCGTGTAAGCCTACAGATCAGTGATTACAATCATTGTTGTTTAATTATTAGACAACAATTGCTATTTAGCCGATAATGTGTGAACTAGGCTACTAGGCCTACAAGTCTAGCCTACTTAGCCTACATGTAAGCTTAGGTTATGTAAACTTGTAGCAAGACTTTAAAATAAAGAACATTTAAGTTCTTCAGCTCCGTCATCATGGTGGGATCCTGATTATCAGCGAGTGCAAGATTCTTATGTTTTCACGTCTTTAACTTCGACAACTATCAATGGTTGGTGTTAAAAATGATGATAATGATGACGACGATGATAATGATAACGACGACTACGATCCTAAACTCCACTAACAATATTGATAGCATTGTTGGTGTCGATGATTATTGCTTGCCATATAATTTATAGCTTTAGTTATTATCATTATGCTTATAATCATAAATAGATTATCGTGCCGAGATACTGTTTCAGTCAAAAAGCACCCTGCAGGAGTGGACCTGCGATTGAACCGAATTTATGGAATATATGGCGTCGGTAGAGTTGTTTTTAAAGGTGTCTAATGATACCTGAATTGCCGTTAGGTACTCCTAGTATTATTAATATTGTTATTGTTATTATTATTATTATTATTATTATTATTATTATTATTAATATTGTTATTATTATTATTATTATTATTATTATTATTATTATTATTATTATTATTATTATTATTATTATTATTATTATTATTGTTGTTATTGTTATTGTTATTATTATTATTATTATTATTATTATTATTATTATTATTATTATTATTATTATTATTATTATTATTATTATTATTATCATTAAACCAACAATGATAGGCCTAAGTATTCAATGAAGATGGAGGCTTTTTCGGTGTAGGCCTATGTCTAAGTTGATTGTAGCTCTGCAATTTCTTGTAGTTTTTGCATTTTTCTTTCTGTTTTGGCTGTTAAGAGCTACTTATCCGAAAGTCCATTAAAATTTAAAGAATTTTTTTCGGTTTTGACCCGCATTTAACCGCAGTAGGCCCTACTTGTGCATCTCTGCCATGACCCCTTTCTCAAACCGTTAATAAGGCCAATGGTAGGCTATAGGCCTACGCAGAGTATGTCATGCCATCAGATAGCTGCATCTGGACAACGGCTTAGTTCACAAATACAGTCCTTGGGAAGACGTCTGGCGCGGTTCGAACAGGCCGCCACTCTCTGCTCCTGAGGCGTATGTTCACCTTGACTTAGCCCAAACTTCTCTAGTTTCTTCACAAACCGCATCACTCACTGCTTTTGGCCCTATTTCTTCTCGTTTTAAGATTGCCAACCCTTGTCTCCATCGCGGCCTTATTATGCCACATAAGTTAGTAAGAATGACTTAACCGGTAATCGCCAATTTATTATTTTCCCTTAAATGATAGGATTGCTGTAGAACCTAGTAATGAGAACAATTTGGTCGCAGTTCTGTCTTTTGCGCCTTAGCATTCAAAATTCTCGGCCCAAAAAAAGGTCATCGCCTTGTGGCGATAACTGGAGACAGCAGAAAAACTACATTTCTCTACCAGCGCTTAATTTTGCCACTCATCACTACAGCGCTGTTGCGTTCCACAGCACTAATGCGCCGAGCACGGCCTCAAGACTAACCATTCCAAAAAATACAATCCCTACTTTTTGATCCTGATGAATCCCACAAATAATATAGGCAATAATAAAAATAAATAATAGTAAACTAGTAATAACAAAATACTAATTTAAAGATATCTACTCAGAAGTAGGTGAACTTACGATTAGACAGGCAGACATCGGTTGCGGTGGACACCAGTGGAACATTCCAGTGGAGTCGAACTGTCGTGGGTCGATGGATGTGTCCGTGTGAAGGTCCGTTCTCCACTGGCCACTGTCCCTCGTCCCCTCGAACGATTGCTGGTGTAGGCTAACGACGGATGGAGACACCAGGCAATTCTCTCTACAGACAATAATGCAGGAACAATTCTTATGGCATTAATAAACCTGCGGTAACAATTAAACTATGATCACACAATGTCAAGTAGGCTATCGTTCGAAGATGCTGAATGAACTCATCAAACTAAGTCAAAATCTTTTCGTTCATACAACGGTGAGTATATACCCAAATACCAATACGTAGGCCTGCAGCAGTTCATATAAACTATTTGAAGGGAGATAAGTTATTGCAGTAAAACTAGAAGTTGGATGAGCGATGAAAATGTGCTGACGACAGAAATTCCTGGCCTCTAGGCAGAGCAGTCACGGGCCACTAACTATCCTTAGACTTTATGAGAAAATATACTATTAGGCCTACTTATTTAATTATAATTTATTAGACCTACTGCTACTACTAGCCTTCTACGGTTCGAAATTGTGATAGAGACTGTATTTTAGAGATGTGTGTGTGTTGTTATCAGGTCCAAGAATAAACTGGCATAAAATGGGCACCAGAGGATTTCCATCTCATCCAGTTAAATTACAAAAAAGTCCCAAGGCAATAAATGTGGCTAGAGAGATACGATACAGTATATTGTAATTGCAATTTCTGGCAACTCCAATCACAGATTTATATAGCGCCTCTTCAACGGCGCTCACAGTATAACAGCAGAAACCTATTGGATGGTTTCAAGCGCCTACCTACGGAATAGAGATAAAAAAAGGTCCAGGGACATTGTGTATTAAGATGCTAGAAACCTATTCCAGGAAGTTGAACAGCCACAGTGAAGCTATGCTGCATCGTGAAAGTTTTGACCGGAGCATGAACGAGGTCACCCAGTGCAGCAGAGCGAAGACATCCACGGCCAGGAGCCCAGGAATGGACGCGACCGAGACACACAACTCCCTTAAGTGATATGGAGCACAACCCGCGAGGCAGTGACGCATAAGCCTTTAAGTCATAAACTCAATACGTTTTGCACATCGAGGGGTGAACCAGCGCAATTTTTCTGATGAAGTTGGATATAATGTCCAAACATAGTTTGCCGCCAATAAGATATTTATGATGGCGGAACGACTCCTATCAGTGCCTAAGAGATAACAGACGATGGCGTACTTGCGGATGGAATTTGATTTTAAACGATCAGACGATGAATTGCAGTTCATTCCCTTCAGGCTGCAACTGTCGACAAACAGAACACATTCCTGAGAACGTACACGTGAACTTGAAGTGCTCAGTCTTTGTCTATCTGCCTGTCTGTCTGTCTGTCATTATGTTTACGTGTGTGTGTCTGAGTGTAAGTTTGGGTGCTGCCTGTCAGTCTGTCTACCTGTCTGCCTGTAGGCGCCCTTGTAACGTCATGGCTGTGTTAAGGCGCCATATAAATTGTCACTGTTATTACTATTATTATTTCCTACTGCTACCTACCTTCCTTTGCGAGTGTCTTTGCCTGTCTTCTATATCTTATCTTAGGCCTATGTGTCTTTTCTTATACCTATATACAGAAGTTTCAATTCATCGTCTAGAGCCTAAGCATAAGCCGATAGTGATGATGAGCTCAGACCTGGAAGGCGATGATCCGATTCTTTCTGTCTTTCTCGGCGACTGAGATTTCTTCTTGTCGAGACGCAGAAATGAAGCATCGTTTGCTAAAGAAAAATAAGTTGAATACGTCTTAGAAATAATGGACAAGCATAGAAATCTCAGCAAACCGAATCTAAGCTTCTCCTACCAACAATGAACATCTTAAAAAAAATTAATGATACTGCTTTCTGCAATCATCAGGAGTTACCGCCATTGTTATATTGTAACAATATAATGAATCAGCCAACAAGTACGATTCACGAGAAGGATAAAACGGCAGTAAAACATCGATGCTCACAGTTATAACATTCACCTTCAATAGCAGAGATGTATATATTGGAAATCGATAGGAGCATTTTAAAGGTACATTTTGGAGACCTATCATTATCAATCGATCGTAAGATAACACACAGAGAAAGCGATTTAACATCTCTCTGTTCTACTCACCTGATTTGCATCGACATTTTTTGATCAATTTGATGTCGTTAACGTCTCCATGACATGATTTGCAGAAGTTAAATGCTCTGCAATCATTAAACACATGGGCACTTGTTATTTAGTGACACGAAAGCACCACTTCTGTCAGCGCAACAAGTAATGATTTGCATCATTTGCTCAATGAATCTAACATCAGAATGGTCTAACCATCACACTGCGTTAAAAGGCCAGCGCCCAATCATGCGCAAAGAGTCTTTTCATATTTAGGCCTACATATAATGTAGGCCTATATGCTTGACCAAAGCACTCTGAAGAACACTAGACTGTGTCCACTATAACGTATGGCGTGCACGGTCACCGATTGGTTTAGAGCGGTCGGCCTGTAACGCGTATAGTACGGGTTCGAGCCTCGTCCAAGGCCGTCACTGTGTATGGACCTTGAGCAAGTCCTTCACTCGCAATTGCTCTGCGCCATCGATGTTCTGTCGTATGGTCGTGTGCACTTCTGAGTTTTGGAAGGAGGGCAATATCAACATACAGTTGTATTTTATTGTATTGCATTGTACACAACGTTCAATGATAACTACGAGATGATTCATTCATTCATTCATACCGAACATTTGTATAGCGCCCCTTCAAGGAAACTATACTCAGAGGCGCTCCCGACTCCAGCACGGCCAAAAAGAACGGTTTTAAGGTGAGAAAAGAACGTGGGAGAGAAGGTCCTAGGAACAAGGCGAAGCTCCAGAGGAAGGCCATTCCAGGTCGAGGGGCCCCCACCGAGAAAGCGCGATTCTGCATAGTGGAGCAAAAGGGACAAGTAGGAGTGCCTGTTCAGATGAGCGGAGGGATCGAGAGCCCCTAGCACTAAGGACAGGACAGCAGAGCTCACGAAGATAGGCAGGAGCAAAACCTAGTAAGCAGCGCCAGACTAGGGCAGCTGTTCTGTACGCAATCCGCTGCTCAGAGGGGAGCCAGTGGAGAACGTCGAGCATGTATCCAGAGATATGGTCATATTTTGGTATGCGGCCAATAAGGCGGGCAGCAGAACGCAGGATCCGATCCAAGCACCCCAGTCGAACAGCCGGGAGGCCAGCATAAAGTGAACAACAGTAATCAAGTCTGGTTGTGACAAAGGCATGGACAAGAGTGGAAGCAGCAGTAGCAGTGAGTGAGCGGGCGACAGTGCGAACCTGACGCAATTGGTAGAAGCAGTCACGGCTAAGGAGGTTGATATGGGGAGCAAAGGAGAGCTCTCGGTCCAATGTGACGCCCAGGTCGCGCACAACAGAGGAGAAGGTGAAAAGAGGAAAGGCGGCAGCGAGGGCGACCATGTCTAGCTTAGCCAGTTGCTGGCGGGTGTCCAGCTATATAATGATAATTGTTAAGCATACAGTCCGGGCTATATTTGTACTCACTCTGAATGTGATGGGAACATAAACTATTTATGCAGTAGGCCTATCTAGGTTACCATTCAGAGTGAAATGTCGACTTCAATGCCAAAAAGTTCAAGTATGATAAATGTATTGGATGGGTTTCTTAAAAGCAAGTATGACCTTCGCGTAGATTTTTAACTCTTTGTAAACAAGAACAAAGGAAAATTTCATCAACACCAAATGGGAATACGTGCAAATAGACTCTATAGATATATGAAGCTAAATGCAAAGTTGAGGCTTTGATTGCTTATTATAAGATTAATTGCAGTATACGCCATGCATGCATATAATATATTAGGCAGGACTACATCCCTTATATACATAATATACAAATATATATTTAAATATAAAGCATGGGTGACACTGACACTGTAAGTTATTATTACAATTCGCATCAGTGGAATGGATGCATAGACTGTAAATTAATTTATAAATATATCATATCCACACAAAGATGAACTTGTAAGAGTCTATGACTCTTATGACTCGCTCTATGATCTTAACTGGGGGCACTTCTGTCTCTGCCCACATGCACTCTTAATACTTTTTTTTCTCGCGTGGCTTTTCGCACTAGGAGCGCCTCTGATTAGGTCGTATACTACGAGAGGCGCTTTAGAAATCCTTAAATACAAAGCAATACGTCATATAAGGCGTGTTTAAAGCGGTTTCATTTCAGAAATGTATATTTTTGATCGATTCAGCCGTTTATTGAATATATGTAGATAAAACATTCATTATATAAGAATTTGAATTGAGTGTGGTTACACATCAAAATACATGGGCCTACATAATGTAGGCCTATTTTATCTGGTTCATCAGATTCCAGTTAGGCCTATGTTTAATTACTTTTAATTATAAACTTGTTTCTTTAACAGCTGTATAATTTCGTCATCGTCATCGTCATACCGATGATTTTCTCAATCGTCATCATCGATTCAAGTCATTTATCGCTTCCTTTCCAGCGGACTACGTCATTAATCCTCATTGTCTCATTCTGCTATGCTATGTAGTGAAAGACAGACCTTTTGACGTCATCCGCTGACTCAGCGATGAAGAATCCTTGTGTGTTCGAATCGATGACGACGCTTGGACCAGGGTTGATGGCGATGTTGCTGTCCGTTCCTTTGCCGCCTTTTGCCTCGATCGCTATCAGCAACAGCTTCAGCTTCACAAAGCAAGTCCTGCGGAAAAAGAGGCAGACTAGCTTCTTACGCGCGACGCCGAGGATTTATTGACTTACCTTAAAGATGGTGGCGTTTAACTCAAGTTTTGCTGCGTGTTACTGAATTACTGCCAACCGTTCATCATCGTCGTCGTCATCGTCGTACTCGTCATCATCATCATCATCATCTTCAATCATCATCTTCAATCATCATCATCATCATCATCATCATCATCATCATCATCATCATCATCATCATCATCATCATCATCATCATTATTATTATTATTATACATTTATTATATTACGTAATTTCGATAGTATGTTATTAGCAATTTTAAATTTTAAGAATAAGTGCATACTGTTACGTCACTTCAATCACGAAACACATATATAATTATTGGTCTAAAGATGACGTCATCGGGGAAAGAATTGCAAGATGACGTCTTTAATAATTATCTTTTAAATAATCTACAATTTTTATTATTTTGTTTGACCTCAGGTACCTAAGCCTACAATACATCAGGAATTAAAATAAAAATCAGACTGGAAACAGATGCAAACGCAAATTCTGGAAAAGGAAATTGACATTATTTTGCAAGCTAGCCAACTGTGTAATAAGGTAGGAGAAAGCATCAGAATAAGGAATATAAGTGATATATTATATCACTGCTATGGCTCAGGCTCGTTCCTTTGCTTCAATTGGTCCCTCTCTTTGGAATGCTCTTTCTCCTTCTGTTCGCTCTAAAATTCTCTCTGGCAGTCTCTCTTCTTCCTTCGCTTTTCTCAAAACCTGTTTATTTTCGCGGGGCTTAGCACACTGGGAGCGCTTCTGAACGGTTCACCCTACGAGAGGCGCTTTACAAATACTTAAATACGATACGATACGATTTTATGTATGAATCCATCGGAGAGGATTTAGGGACAACATAGCCAAGAAGATACAGATCTTGTGGTAGGCCTATGTCGTTACAGGCAGTTCCAGAGGCTAGCAATGAGATTAGCAGTGCACCGTACAACATTGCACTTTTAAATGCAAGTTTTTCAGATCGAGGATTTGTTCTTAAAGCATGGACCATAGTCAGATCATAGTTTCTGGGGCTCTCGCTCCAAACGTTGGCCGATGACAGCATCATTTGAATGCAGACGCCATTGGTAGATGGGCCATGGGTCTAGAGAAATAACTACTATTAAGCGATGTACAAATATAACCAATAACACTAACAGTCTAAGCAATCAGAAATACATGTTTCCTTACTCCGCAGCTTCTGGGAAAGTCATCCCAGAGAAGGCAGTGGATAGGAACTCCGTGTACATTTCCATCCCAGTGCCTCGCATGTAATCGTTCTGCCACTGTGGCATATCCGCCGACTACAATACGTAAACAGTACATCCTTAAGACATTGAGTCAGCAAACACCGCCGTCGTCAATCTAAGTCTAATCCCTATAATGTCACAGAACAACGCTAAGAAGTGATCTGAAATGTAATGATCGATAGACTCGAGAATCGACGTCTAAAGGATCGTTACAGAAGTGACCCTGAAATGTGGGGATGGTCCCTAGACTCGAGGATCGAAGTCTAATGGTTCGCTACAGAAATGATCTGAAATGTGATAATCTCTAGACTCGAGGATCGAGGTATAAAGGATCGCCACAGAAGATGCTTCCATATTAGTTAATCACAGCCTAAAATAAGAACATTTTGTCTTCATCAATAGTATTGTGTTTTTAATAGATATATAATCGTACATTTTTATTTCTTTCAAACACACGTAGGCTTATGTTGGGCTTAGGAAAATGCATGGGCTTTCAAGTCTTTCTTCCTAACACAGACAGGCTTCCTTTGGGTGTGAACTGGTCTGGCTGGAAACAAATCGCATCTATCGCCTCATATCTGAACAACTCCAACTGGATTCCTTTCCTATCGATCCAAAACTAAATCCCGACGACTTTCTCTTAACTGCCTTCCACCCGGAGGACTGTTGTTGGCTGCTGTTCGGTAGATGGCAGCAAAGGCATCAGTCGATGTTGATTAGTGCCAGACGATGTCGTTAGAACACTGCCATGAATTAAATTACTCATCAAGGTCGGAGCTAGGCTCGGAGACACGACCCTTGATGACGTGTCTCTTCAATGAAAAAGACGACTGGTTTAGTGGACTGGTTGTTCTAAGAACAGCCTCAAGAATGTCTTGTAGCATAACAGTGTTGTGTAGTAGGCCCTATGTGTAAATTGATAACGATGCAGTGTGGTCCCGTGTGTTGCAAAGCAGTTAGATGAAATATAATATAAATCCAAAACATTTTCCAGCAGAACTTCCTGTAACATTTTTTAGCAGAACTTCCTCTATAACTTCGGATCGATATAAATACGACTTTGAGAGAGAATCTTGCGCTTCTAGGTAGTTACTGAAGACCCTTAACATGTAGTTTTCAGCACTTATTTCACACACAGATAGATAACTAGATTCATATCATACAATACAATACAACTGTATTTAATATTGTCCTCCTTCCAAAGCTTACGAGTGCACACGACCACACGACAGAATATCGACGGCGTAGAGTAGGCCTAATTATTATTGTGCGCGAAGGACTTGCTCAAGGTTCCTAATCAGTAACTGCCTCGGACGAGGATCGAACCTGTATTCACCGCGTTACAGGCAGAGCACTCTAACTAATCGGCCATCGTGTCACAATCATTGCATGATTATCCCAATTTTATATAATATTCTATGTAAAATAAATTATTTCATCATATTTTATACATTAAGTATAGTTTAATTCACTGAACTGTAATGCGATGAAGTGTGCTTTAAAGTCATACAGAGCTCAAAAAGCAATCCGTCAAAAGCGAATGTCAGCTACATAATGCCTATTGTCCATGCACCCGTGTAGCGGCTGTACGCAATTGTAACTGTAGTGTAAAGTCATATATACAAATTGTAACTGTAAAGTGATATACAGAATTCCTGTAATGGCCATAATCCAGACATGATAAATACAGAATCCTATCATCTTAAGCTGATTACACCAATTTGCTCTTACAGCGTTACATGCACAAATAGGGGAAACCACACCTCTGTCAGACTCTGCTTAGAATTTGGGGCTCTCACGTGGTGGTTATAATTTCTTTTAAATATTCATCTATTAATTCAAACTGACAAGTACGCAATAAGGTCACATGATATAGTAGTAACAGCTTATAACAGGTTTAACAGGAGTCGAATTTCACTGTGTGGCAGCCTGCAAGACGCACGTGTGTTCTGCTGATAATTTTACAGTCATCCCTAGGGAATTGAAGGCTGAGTCAACATTTTGGGGTAACTGGGTATCAAATCCGCGTTCTTCTGATCTTCGTGCCAGCGTGTTACCATTCAACCATCTCCTCGCCCCATATTGTCTGAAACTGTAACTGTGACTGTGGCACAATGAAGTATCATAGCGGATACGTACCACACAGTCCTTGTTTGAAAAGCAAGAGCAAATAACACAAAAAATCTTCAATGCAACATCTACAGATCATATATATATATAGACACATATATGTATATATGTATATATAAAAATTATATATACATATATATGTATATATATATATATGTATATATATATATATGTATATATATATATATATAGTTCCTTTAACAAAGTGATCAGAATCTCAAAGAAGACAGACAGAATGGAGTTCGTAAATATTTAGACTGGGGCCCTTTTAACTCCTATACAGTCGTCAGCACGCTCTGTGTCTTAAGACTGACTCCGTCATGGACACTCACGTTGCCAATATATTATCTGTCTAGACATTCAATATAACGCCCCTTGGTAGCTCACAAAGAGCTGCCTTTGCCAACGTTAAAGGTGTTGAAGTGATCAATGTGGCCGCCGTGCATTGAATGACGTTAGGAATACGCCTTAGAGCATTAGCTATTATTTGGTCACTTCTACCGCGATGGTACACTAACACCAAGTCGTAAAAACCGGTTCAAACGTTTTGCAAGATTTTCTCAAAGGCACCCGGTCGGCTACTATTACACGCCAGAATGACTATTAGAAAGACAGTACAACTAAACCAAGCACAATAAGAAGATCAGCCTGATAAAAATCAACTTCTGGTCAGTCCTTTTCCTTACCACCATTATTATCGTGATTTTATGGCTTTGTTGATTTGAGATGATAGAGGAATACAAAGTTTGAAATCTCTTTCTACCTCGGTGGGGATTTAAACGCCTTTATCTCGGCTGACGGTTTAGCACTAAAGGAGTATCACTTTCACTAGCATACGACGATTACGAAATCAACTAATAGCAACCACAGGACGCCATGTCAACAAACCACGATCACACAAACAAACAAACACACACACAGAGACAGAGAGACATATAGACAGACGATAGACAGAGATAGATAGATAAACAGATAGACAGACAGACAGACAGACAGACTATATAGACAGATAGCTATATAGACAGATATAGATAGCTAGATAGCTATATAGAAAGATAGGTAGATAGACAGATAGAGACAGAAACAGAGACAGAGAGAAAGACAGAGAGAGAGAGCAGTCGATCAGCCAGGCATGGTTCTTCCACCTACCACTCTGTATGATCGCATGGTGAACAGGTTGGCCATGAGGGTTGAAAAACCAGGCGCTAGGCAGCTCTGTGCGATGAAGCCGAGTTTCAGTTCAGCCAGACATACGGCGTCATCCCCTCGCTTCCAATCCCAGCTTGGAATGTTGAGTAAGTAGGACTATGACAAGCAAACATCCATCAATACATTACGAAGCGCATTTTGTGGCACAGAGTATCAGGTCACCGAAGCTGAAAGAAGCATCTTTAGGTTTACGTCTAAAAACAAGTAGGCTACTTAAGTTCAGGATGAATTATCGGTCCAATACATTAACATAATAAGTTTTACTTTTGAAAACCTTTTAAGAAGGAAGGCATGTTAACCAACATGCAACAGTGAACTTTGTGTTAACTTGTTCGATTCTTTTTATAGCGACTGTGAGTGCCTTTGTTTCCATGTCATACAGTTTATATAGATATGTATCGAAACTACGAAGGTGCTTAGAAGGAATGGATATGATGGGCAAAACCAGAAGAGGAAATTTCGCAAGCAACAAAGTTTTATAAACGAATGCGTTTTACTGCACTGTTCGCATCAACCCTTAGCCCTTCAACCCTTAACCCTTCAAAAACAGAATTCCTCATTATTGGCCTCCGCGAACAATTAAACAAACTAGCCTATCCTCCCGACCTTTGTCCAACCGATCTCACTTCTCCCGAACCTTACTCTTCTCCTGTCCGCAATCTTGGAATCATCATTGATAAAAACCTCTCCTTTTCTGATCACATCAGCCAGCTATCTCGCACCTGCTACATGCACATCCGCGACCTTCGTCAATTGCGCCCAATACTTGATTACAAGACTGCATGCACAATAGCCACCTCAATTGTTCATTCCAAACTCGACTACTGCAATTCCATTTTTTACAACATCGACTCTTCTCAAATCAAACGTCTGCAAACAATCCAGAATGCACTCGCCCGCGTAATCACCAAAACTCCCAAACACCACCACATAACTCCTGTTCTTAAATCACTTCATTGACTTAAAGTCCCTCAGCGCATCCATTACAAAATAGTATCTCTTACCTACAATGCCCTCCAAACGTCTAAACCCTCTTACATTCGCCAGCTATTCACCATCCAACCGCCTGGGTCTACTCGCTCATCATCATACCTTTCTCTATCCCGGCCTCCAGTCTCATCCTCTCTGAAATTCTGCAACCGCTCCTTAGTCTATGCTGCACCAGCTCTTTGGAACGGACTCCCAAAAGACCTCCGCCAGTTTGCTCATCATCCTATCTCGCCTCTTAACTCAAACTCTCCTCCGCTTGCACTCTCCTCTTCTGCTTTCCACTCACGACTGAAAACCGAACTCTTCAAGATATCCTATCCTGATTCAACTCCTGCGCCACCACACGACCACCATCATCACCGATTGTCACCGTAGCACCATGCTGTCTCATCGGCTTGACCTCCCCGGATTTTGACCTAGCACCGAAACGAAAAAAGGAGTTTGGCTATTGCGGACTTGATTTGATATAGCGCCGGTGAATAAGCTGGTCTCCCTGACGTGGCTTTTGTGGGCGCTGAGAAATTTTCGAAGATTTACAGTACATTACATTACATTACATCAAAATTTTCTGCATTCTTTTCAGCACCGTTCCCTAAAATCTGGTCTAAATAGTAATTAACAACAGAGGATGATCACTTTACTGGAGACATGGAGACTGGAGACATTTAAATCCCAGCTCAAGACTTATCTTTTAAACAATCATATGACTGCCATTGACATTGTGAACTTTTTCGGCCTCGCCGGTGCTACGGCACTATACAAATCTCATCATCATCATCATCATCGTCGTCGTCGTCGTCGTTGTCGTCGTCGTCGTCATCATCATCATCATTATTATTATACAGTAGAGGAAAAGGCCTATGCAGAAGGTTAGTTACTGCATTAGAGAAAGAGCCAGCAGCGGTTGAGCAGTGATGTTGGCGCTATTGATCAACATACCTTGTTGTGATATTGGAGCAGTTGAATAATGACTTTGATATCGTCGTGGTAATTTTTTATGGAGATCACACGAAGAATGTTTGCTGCGTCCTCTGCATCCGGGTCCTCGCAATACTTGTTTGCCAGAACGAGGCAGGCGTCCGCTTCCTTTATCTGCGACACAGAATATGGCCAACTGAGCAAACAGACGGATGATAAAGGCGAAGGCAATCTTGGTCGTCGTCAGATCAAGTGTTTCCAAGTCCAAAAAACGACACAAGCAGCCAGTTCTAAACTGCACGCGTGACCTATTTACGGTAACCATCTTTCTAAGGATACAGTCTTTTAAGTGACAGCTGCTTCCTCTGCTGTTTCTGACTATAACAATTATAACGATATTTCCTATCGGCCAATTAATCAAACTGCAATGTTTTTTTTACAACATTTCGCTGTAGGTTAAGCAAACAACGCGAGCATATAGGCCTACAGCTAATTTTCCGAATTTGTGAAGCATGAATTTCGTGCGAAACTGACCAACATGTGCACGCAAATACTTATTAGGGTTCGCTTATGGTATGTGGTGGTGGTTTTTCTGTTTAACGACTAGCTGTGTGGTAACAAAGACCATTAGCGTCGCCCTCCTCCTTTATCCAGGCTTGGGACTGGCACTGTCAGAAAGCGAACAGTGGCGGAGTTTGGTATGTGATCTAAAACGATTATTTTAAACTGTTGTTATATTATCACGTTGTTTTAGATTTATTCGCAGTTCAGCTTTAATCCGAGTTCTGCATATGAACTGTTAAGAGAATATCGATGCACTGACGTTGACGCGATGAAGGTCGTTGGCGTCCATGACAGTTCCCTGGAAAAACTCCACCTGAGTGAAATGTCGCTTGAAAAGCCCCTCCAACTCCAGGTCCGGCTCTTTCCTACAGTTGAACACCCAATAGAACCGATTGGAATGTAAATGTAATTGCAATCGAACATTACTCGCCTCTGATTGGTGTGCACTGCGAGAGGCGCTATATAAATTGATAGGTACAATACAATACAATACAATTTATATAGCGCCGCTCAAATCAGCAGCGCTCTCGACTCGCGTCAGCGCCTGAGCCCGGGAACAAGAGAGACTTAAGGCGTTTCCGGAATTGAGAAGGTGAGAGGGCTAGTAACTCAAGGTGAAGGGACTGGGAAAAGGTTCCAGGCAGAGGGGCCAACACGGGCAAAGCACCTGAGATGGGCCGTAGCAGAGTGCATACGTGAGACAACCATGAGTTAACGAGTCGAAGATCGCAGAGACCTAGCTTGCGGGTAAACATTCTTAATCTTTTTATCAGTTAGGCCTTATACAGCATCGATAGCTATTTGTACGATTATAGTTATAATTACAATTGTAAGTTATAATTACACGAAACTATAATTTCAGCCCTTGAGAACAGCAAAATTTTAAGTAACGATGGAATTATAATTTATGAGTTAGGCATGATGTCCAGGTGGACCGACCGGTTCATGATGACGAGCTCCACGTCCACGTCCTCGCGGTCTTTGTGCAGGAAGTCAGACATAAAGTTCGACACAGATTCGTAGGTGATGTGACCGCACAGCACTATATGTCTAGACATAAACAATGAAACATACACCACACTGACCCAGCCAGCACATAAATGCTTTCGGGCAATGTTGGGACATTATCCCTGTGGGTATGTATGGAGTGCGTGTGTGTTATTTGTTGTGTGTGTGTTGTTTGTTGTGTGTGTATGTGTATTGTATTGTATTGTATTTGAACACTTGTTAGAGCGCCCCTTCCAGATTCCTATTCAGAGGCGCTCCCGACTACTGCGCGTTAGTGTTGTTTTAGTTTTGCCTCGAGTTTTAGTTTTAGTTATTATTAGTTTTGCATGCTAGGTGTTTTAGTTATTATTAGTTTTAGTTATTTCACCAAGTTTTAGTTTTAGTTATTATTAGTTTCACATGCTAGGGGTTTTAGTTATTATTAGTTTTAGTTATTTCGCCGAGTCTGGCAATATTTTTCCCGCATACAGCTTTTAGCACCAAAAAGGATTCACTCGCTACAATCTGTTTCTAATCGATACTTAAAACAGTCCCATACACCACTAGTTTTAGGTCTACCACCTAAATTTAGTTCGGACATCTTATAAAATTCCAAAGATCGGAAGATTACCGAACGAAGTGCTGATTATAAAACGCGAATATCCATAAACATTGAATATCCTAAGATGCTAGGTTTTCGTTATGTGTTTTCGTTTTGGTTTTCGTTATGTGTTTTCGTTACTATTAGTTTTGACTGGTTTAGTTTTAGTTTTTATTTCGTTATCGTTTTTCCTCGAGTTTTCGTTTTAGTTTTAGTTAACTATAACCTTTTGTTTTCGTTAACGAAGGTTTTCGTTTTAGTTATCGTTAACGAAAACAACACTACTGCGCGTACGCTGAATCGGAGTTTCACGCCGAAGCGCATGAGCAATTGCGAGTGAAGGACTTGCCCAGGGTCCCTACGCGGCGGCTTGAGGTGGATTCGAACCCGAAACCCTCCAGCTGCAAGGCACCGAACATACCCCTATACCACCGCGCCCCAGTATATTGTGTTGTGCTGTATTGTGTTGTATTGTACTCCACGTTTATATTGCGACCGAGCCACCCGCAGTAAAGATCCGAGAAATATTATTAATCTCTGATAAACCGACCGACCGGGAAGCGAACCCGGGCCGCCGGCGTGGAGAGCGGGCTACCAACCCACTCGGCCACTCAGGATCTGTGTGTGTGTGTGTGCATGGAGTGCGTGTGTGTTGTCTGTTGTGTGTGTTGTTTGTTGTGTGTGTGTTGTTTGTTGTGTGTGTGTGTTGTTTGTTGTGTGTGTGTGTGTGTTGTTTGTTGTGTGTGTGTATGGAGTGCGTGTGTGTTGTTTGTTGTGTGTGTGTATGTGTATGGAGTGCGTGTGTGTTATTTGTTGTGTGTGTTGTTTGTTGTGTGTGTTGTTTGTTGTGTGTGTTGTTTGTTGTGTGTGTGTTGTTTGTTGTGTGTGTATGGAGTGCGTGTGTGTTGTTTGTTGTGTGTGTTGTTTGTTGTGTGTGTGTTGTGTTGTGTGTGTGTTTGTTTGTTGTGTGTGTGTATGGAGTGCGTGTGTGTTATTTGCGTGTGTGTTATTTGTTGTGTGTGTTGTTTGTTGTGTGTGTGTTGTTTGTTGTGTGTGTGTTGTTTGTTGTGTGTGTGTGTATGGAGTGCGTGTGTGTTATTTGTTGTGTGTGTTGTTTGTTGTGTGTGTGTTGTTTGTTGTGTGTGTGTGTTGTTTGTTGTGTGTGTTGTTTGTTGTGTGTGTGTGTGGAGTGCGTGTGTGTTGTTTGTTGTGTGTGTGTTGTTTGTTGTGTGTGTGTTGTTTGTTGTGTGTGTGTGTATGGAGTGCGTGTGTGTTATTTGTTGTGTGTGTTGTTTGTTGTGTGTGTTGTTTGTTGTGTGTGTGTTGTTTGTTGTGTGTGTATGGAGTGCGTGTGTGTTGTTTGTTGTGTGTGTTGTTTGTTGTGTGTGTGTTGTTTGTTGTGTGTGTGTTGTTTGTTGTGTGTGTGTGTATGGAGTGCGTGTGTGTTATTTGTTGTGTGTGTTGTTTGTTGTGTGTGTGTTGTTTGTTGTGTGTGTGTGTTGTTTGTTGTGTGTGTGTTGTTTGTTTGTGTGTGTGTGTATGGAGTGCGTGTGTGTTGTTTGTTGTGTGTGTGTTGTTTGTTGTGTGTGTGTGTTGTTTGTTGTGTGTGTGTGTGGTGTGCGTGTGTGTTTGTGTGTGTGTTTGTTGTGTGTGTGTGTTTGTTTGTTGTGTGTGTGTGTTGTTTGTTGTGTGTGTGTGTTGTTTGTTGTGTGTGTGTGTTGTTTGTTGTGTGTGTGTGTTGTGTGTTGTGTGTGTGTGTATGGAGTGCGTGTGTGTTGTTTGTTGTGTGTGTGTTGTTTGTTGTGTGTGTGTGTTGTTTGTTGTGTGTGTGTGTTGTTTGTTGTGTGTGTGTGTTGTTTGTTGTGTGTGTGTGTATGGAGTGTGTGTGTATGGAGTGCGTGTGTGTTATTTGTTGTGTGTGTTGTTTGTTGTGTGTGTGTTTATTTGTGTGTGTGTGTTATTTGTTGTGTGTGTTTATTTGTTGTGTGTGTGTGTTGTGTTTGTGTGTGTGTGTGTGTTTGTTGTGTGTGTGTTTGTTTGTGTGTGTGTTTGTGTGTGTGTGTATTTGTGTGTGTGTGTTATTTGTTGTGTGTGTGTTTATTTGTTGTGTGTGTGTGTGTTTGTTGTGTGTGTGTGTTGTTTGTGTGTGTTTATTTGTGTGTGTGTTTGTTTGTGTGTGTGTTTTTGTGTGTGTGTGTGTTTTGTGTGTGTGTGTGTGTATGGAGTGTGTGTGTGTTATTTGTGTGTGTGTTTGTTTGTGTGTGTGTTATTTGTTGTGTGTGTGTTTATTTGTGTGTGTGTGTTTATTTGTGTGTGTGTTTGTTTGTTGTGTGTGTTTGTTGTGTGTGTGTGTGTGTTTATTTGTGTGTGTGTGTGTTATTTGTGTGTGTGTTGTTTGTTGTGTGTGTGTGTATTGTGTGTGTGTGTTATTTGTTGTGTGTGTGTTTTGTTGTGTGTGTGTTTATTTGTTGTGTGTGTGTGTATTTGTGTGTGTGTGTTATTTGTTGTGTGTGTTGTTTGTGTGTGTGTGTATGTGTGTGTGTGTGTTATGTGTGTGTGTTTATTTGTGTGTGTGTGTTATTTGTGTGTGTGTTGTTTGTTTGTGTGTGTGTGTGTATGTTTGTGTGTGTGTTTATTTGTGTGTGTGTGTTGTTTGTTGTGTGTGTGTTGTTGTGTGTGTTGTGTGTGTTTGTGTGTGTGTGTTTGTGTGTGTGTGTGTTTTATGTGTGTGTGTGTGTGTGTTTTTGTGTGTGTGTTGTTTGTTGTGTGTGTGTTGTTTGTTGTGTGTGTTGTTGTGTGTGTGTTGTTTGTTTGTGTGTGTGTGTGTGTGGAGTGTGTGTGTGTTATTTGTTGTGTGTGTTGTTTGTTTGTGTGTGTGTTTTGTGTTTGTGTGTGTGTGTGTGTTTATTTGTGTGTGTGTTTATTTGTTGTGTGTGTGTTTATTGTGTGTGTTTGTGTGTGTGTTTTGTGTGTGTGTGTGTGTGTGTGTTGTGTGTGTGTGTGTGTGTGTGTGTGTGTGTGTTTATTTGTGTGTGTGTGTGTGTGTGTGTGTGTGTTGTTTGTGTGTGTGTGTTGTTTGTTGTGTGTGTTGTGTTTGTGTGTGTGTTATTTGTGTGTGTTGTTTGTTGTGTGTGTGTGTGTGTTTATTTAACTGTGTGTGTGTTTGTTTGTGTGTGTGTGTGTTGTTTGTGTGTGTGTGTGTGTATTGTGTGTGTGTGTCATTTGTTGTGTGTGTTGTGTGTTGTGTGTGTTGTGTTGTTGTTTATTTGTGTGTGTGTGTGTTGTTTGTTGTGTGTGTTTATTTGTGTGTGTGTTTATTTGTGTGTGTGTTGTTTATTTGTGTGTGTGTTTATTTGTTGTGTGTGTGTGTGTTTGTTGTTTATGTGTGTGTTGTTTGTTGTGTGTGTGTTGTTTGTTGTGTGTGTGTTTTTGTGTGTGTGTGTGTTGTTATTTGTGTGTGTGTGTTGTTTGTTGTGTGTGTGTGTTGTTTGTTGTGTGTGTGTTGTTTGTTTGTGTGTGTTGTTTGTTTGTGTGTGTGTTTATTTGTGTGTGTGTGTTTATGTTGTGTGTGTGTTTATTTGTGTGTGTGTTTATTTGTGTGTGTGTTTGTGTGTGTTGTTTGTGTGTGTATTTGTGTGTGTGTGTGTGTGTTTATTTGTGTGTGTGTGTTGTGTGTGTTTATTTGTGTGTGTGTGTATTGTGTGTGTGTGTTTATTTGTGTGTGTGTGTTTGTTTGTGTGTGTGTGTTTGTTGTGTGTGTGTGTGTGTGTGTTGTTGTGTGTGTGTGTGTGTGTGTTTTGTGTGTGTGTGTTATTTGTGTGTGTGTGTGTGTGTGTGTGTATTGTGTGTGTGTTTTATTTGTGTGTGTGTGTTGTTTGTGTGTGTTTGTGTGTGTGTGTATTTTGTGTGTGTGTTTATTTGTTGTGTGTGTTATTTGTGTGTGTGTGTTGTTTGTGTGTGTGTGTGTTGTGTGTGTGTTTGTGTGTGTGTGTGTTTATTTGTGTGTGTGTGTGTGTGTGTGTGTTTGTTTGTGTGTGTGTGTTTGGTGTGTGTGTGTGTTATTTGTGTGTGTGTGTTTATTTGTGTGTGTGTGTTGTTTGTTGTGTGTGTGTGTTTGTTGTGTGTGTGTTATTTGTTGTGTGTGTTTATTTGTGTGTGTGTGTGTGTATTTGTGTGTGTGTGTGTTATTTGTGTGTGTGTGTTTATTTGTGTGTGTGTTTATTGTTGTGTGTGTGTGTTTGTTGTGTGTGTTATTTGTTGTGTGTGTTGTTTGTGTGTGTGTGTTGTTTGTTGTGTGTGTGTGTGTTGTGTGTGTGTGTTGTTTGTTGTGTGTGTTTATTTGTTGTGTGTGTGTTATTTGTGCGTGTGTGTTTATTTGTTGTGTGTGTTGTTTGTTGTGTGTGTGTTTATTTGGTGTGTGTGTGTGTGTGTTTGTTGTGTGTGTGTGTTTGTTGTGTGTGTGTTTGTTTGTGTGTGTTTATTTGTGTGTGTGTGTGTTTGTGTGTGTGTGTGTTATTTGTTGTGTTTGTGTTGTTTGTTGTGTGTGTGTGTTTGTTGTGTGTGTGTTGTTTTTTGTGTGTGTGTGTTTATTTGTGTGTGTGTTTTGTGTGTGTGTGTGTTGTTGTGTTGTGTGTGTTTATTTGTTGTGTGTGTGTGTGTGTTTGTTTATGTGTGTGTGTGTTTGTTGTGTGTGTGTGTTTATTTGTGTGTGTGTGTTTTGTGTGTGTGTGTGTGTTGTTTGTTGTGTGTGTGTTTATTTGTGTGTGTGTGTGTGTGTGTTTATTTGTGTGTTGTTTTTTGTGTGTGTGTGTTTGTGTGTGTGTGTGTGTTTTTGTGTGTGTGTGTTGTTTGTGTGTGTTTGTTGTGTGTGTGTGTTTGTTTGTTTGTTGTGTGTGTGTGTTGTTTGTTTTTGTGTGTTGTGTGTTTATTTGTGTGTGTTTGTTTGTGTGTGTGTGTGTTTATTTGTGTGTGTGTTGTGTGTTTATGTGTGTGTGTTTGTTGTGTGTGTGTGTGTTTGTTGTGTGTGTGTGTTTGTTGTGTGTGTGTTTGTGTGTGTGTGTGTGTTTATGTGTGTGTGTTTGTTGTGTGTGTGTTGTTTGTTGTGTGTGTGTGTTATTTGTTGTGTGTGTGTTGTGTTGTGTTTGTGTGTGTGTTGTGTGTTTGTGTGTGTGTTTGTTTGTTGTGTGTGTGTTGTTTGTTTGTTGTGTGTTGTTTGTGTGTGTGTGTTTGTTTGTGTGTGTTTATTTGTGTGTGTGTGTTTTTTGTGTGTGTGTTGTTTGTGTGTGTGTGTGTTTGTGTGTGTTGTTTGTGTTTGTTGTTGTGTGTGTGTGTTTGTTTGTGTGTGTGTGTTTGTTTGTGTGTGTGTGTTTGTGTGTGTGTGTGTTGTTTGTTGTGTGTGTGTTGTTTGTTGTGTGTGTGTGTGTGTTTGTGTGTGTGTGTGTTGTTTGTTGTGTGTGTGTGTTTGTTTGTGTGTGTGTTGTTTGTTGTGTGTGTGTGTTTGTTGTTGTGTGTGTGTTGTTTGTTGTGTGTGTGTGTGTGTTTGTTGTGTGTGTGTTGTTTGTTGTGTGTGTGTGTTTGTTGTGTGTGTGTTTGTTTGTTGTGTGTGTGTTATTTGTTGTGTGTGTTGTTTGTTGTGTGTGTGTGTGTTGTTTGTTGTGTGTGTTGTTTGTTGTGTGTGCGTGCGTGTGTGTAGGTGTGTGTGTGGTGTGTGTGTGTGTGTGCATTGTATTGTATTGTATCTAAAGATTTATATAGCGCCTCTCTCAGAATAACTATTCAGAAGCGTTCTCAGCACGAAAACGTCTTTAAAGAACGAGAGTCCAAAGAGGAAAACTAGTCATTAGTTTAGCCCTTAATGAGGGGGGAAGGTCATTCCAAGTAGAGGGACCAACCACAGCAAATGCCCGACGTTGAGCCAAGGCAGTCCTAGTCCTAGGAACAAAGAGATCAAGCCAATCAGCAGAGCGCAAGGAACGAGATGAGGTCGCAGAGTGCGTGTGTGTAGGTTTGTGTGTGTGTGTGTGTGCGTGTGTGTTGTTTGTTGTGTGTGTGTGTGTGTGTGTGTGTGTGTGTGTGTGTGTGTGTGTGTGTGCGTGTGTGTTGTTTGTTGTGTGTGTGTGTGTGTGTGTGTGCGTGTGTGTTGTTTGTTGTGTGTGTGTGTGTGTGTGTGTGTGTGTGTGTGTGTGTGTGTGTGCGTGTGTGTGTGTGTGTGTGTGTGTGTGTGTGTGTGTGTGTGTGTGTGTGTGTGTGTGTGTGTGTGTGTGTGTGTGTGTGTGTGTGTGTGTGTGTGTGTGTGTGTGTGTGTGTGTGTGTGTGTGTGTGTGTGTGTGTGTGTGTGTGTGTGTGTGTGTGTGTGTGTGTGTGTGTGTGTGTGTGTGTGTGTGTGTGTTAGCTGAGTCACGAATTCCGATTATGTTCAATTTGCTCAATAGTTCGATCTGTTGCTAAGATATACAGACATTGTATTTTCTAGCATCGACCAGGGAGTGATGGACTATGTTGTAACCATGAGATGCGGACATCATAGCGTGTGTTCGTTGTTTCTCATCCTCAATGTAACTCAGTCCAAGAACTCTTAACCCAATGTTCGGAGTTCTTGGACTGAATTGCAAGGAGGATGAAGAACGACGTCAAATCCAGATGGAAACAAAAAGATGGAAACGAGAACCCGCCACTGGCAGCACTTTCTGAGCTACTTCAGAGGCTCTATACGACGTGTCCAGAAAATCATCTATAACAGTTGTAAAATAACTACTGGTAGTTGTAAAACAACTACTGGAAGACGTATAACCCAGCTTTCACACCAATTACTGCTATTTTGGTTAGTTTAAATAGACGGATCTTCTGACGCTCGTTCAAAGAAGAAGGCGATCCATCTAATATTTTTAAGCCAACTTCTAGTGGCAGTGAAGAAAATTAAATGTTGGCAACTTCTTTTTCTTAGCCTCGGCATATGACGATGCCTCATCCTTTGAACTCTTCTTCATCTTCTGAGCCTGTATCAGAGGCGTTGGTTGAACACAATGTCCAAAAATCTTTCTGTCTTATCGAAGATCAGAACCACCCGTCTCATTCGCAAGCACTAACCAATAGACACTCGCAATGAACTGCCAATTAAATTATTCCATTTTAGACTATAGTGACGTACGGTAATAAAAAATCCAGACCTACAGAATGAAATGACAGACATGGAGAACAGGTAATCTGCTTCCGTGTTAAATACGTGTCCTAGTATACCTATTCTGCCTGAATAGCTGCTATCTGATTGCCTGCTTGTCAGCCGTGTACCTGAGCCTCCATTTTTTCTCTTTTTCCCTGCAGAGCATTGCAGCAAGGATAATATTTCACAGTTACCAGGTTTAATATAATGTAGGTTGTGCGCCCTTTCTAGTTCTACACCGTCGACCACAGCAGCGTCGTCGGTTGATTAGCAACAGACACACGACGAATCACGCCTTGTTTGTCTTGATCAAACACGAGACTTCGGGCGTGTTGTCCTACGGTTATATTATTTCAGCGGTGCTTCTGAGGAGGGTAATCGTTTCATGATGCATCAAAGCAGGCTATTCTTTCAGTCCGACAGTTCAACATCTTTTGCACTTAAAGGGGTGGCTGTAGCAAGTGCTGTTACAACAAGAACACGCAGTTTAACGCTTTGCCCGACCAGTTTTCCTCTTACACGAACAAATAGGCCTATTCGTTATAGTTTCGCACAAGTATTGTTTCTGCTGTTGCCCCAATCAGTGTTATATTGTAATTTTTTCACGAATTTTTATTACGCTGCTGCCGAGAAATTACCCATTGCAAAGGCGCCTCTGATCTAAGAATAAAAGATTACGAGGCCACGTTCAAACAGAACGGGTTTCAAAGGCTTGCGAAGAATAGGCAAAGACCTAGAGAGATAGAGAGACAGACAGACAAAGACGCAGACAGAGACAGATAGAGCGAGAAAGAGATAAGCTCATGTCCTAGGTTGCTAGGCAACTTGTGCGGTGTGTCAACTTTGTTTGCCTGGCCTATTCTTAGATACACATGTTTTTTCTAAACCGCTGAGTTTGAGCCACCATATTGGACCATGTTTTTTCATGTGGTTGTGACACTGTATATAGATGTGTGCTCTCCTGGCCCATCGGTCAAAAGCTTTTTGTTATCTTTCAAGACTAAACTAATTGAAATTTTGATAGGCTCGCATCATGAACGGCCTCGGTCTATTCCTAGCCTTGTGAATCCTGTCCCATTACTCGTTCTGGGCAAGTATAATATGAACCGCCTCAATGGCCAGACTGATGCTCCAGCGCCTAATTGGCAATTTATTATTCGCTATGTTAGAATTACTCTACTCAGGCTTTTCTTTTTTGCAACAGGTTGCCGGTATTTCTGGTTTTTTGTCTGTACAGGCGAGCTACGGTGTAATATATGCAAGCACTGAGGCAGGTAAAACACGGCGCGTTTTGTAGGCGATAATTTACGGCACTGCATTTAGTCGTGTTCTGTCTTGTCGACGCCTGAAGAAATCAGTTATGGCGCAGGACGGACTCCACCTCTCGACGTCTAATCCGAGTCAATACATCATCGATCTTTCAACGGAGTCTCGACGACACAGTGACAAGACGCTATGGCAAGTCGAAGGCGACAGAATTTTGCTATTAAACCTCAGGCACTGGAACTTAACATCTTTTGCTACGCGGTGTGAATGATTCATGCGGAGGACGCGTCGCGGAGCCGAACACACTCCGAATAATTGGCCTGAGTAGGAGTTCGTGTATATAGCGGAGACTTGACTGATCTGTTTGACACGTCGGTCCGTATGATTCCGGAATCGAGATAAATATTTTATCAGGACCGAACATCAACTCATTAACGATTAGCGTTAAACTGGTCTTGTTTATCCAATCGATTGGGTGCGTGATGGAATAAAACAAGTTTTGCTCGTGCACGGAGTGCAGTCGCATATATTCCTGTTTTTAAAAGTATCATATTTGTTTTTGGATTGCGTTTCGTTCCTTTTGGTGCATGACTAATGTTACCTTCATCGATGCAATAAGGACGACGACGACGACGACGATGATGATGATGACGACGACGGTGATGATGATGATGACGATGATGATGATGATGATGATGATGATGATGATGATGATGATGATCGATGGTGACAGTGGTAATTATGAAATTTAGATACAGATGTTAACGTAAGGTCAGATCATTTAAAGATTCAGAGTTAAATCAAGGTTTAATCTTCGCGTTTCAAGCGTGGGTCACAAGTGATAATATTTGATAATTTCTTCTGTTACAAATGGTCTGCCCTGCATTTTTCGTTCCTCTGATTATCTTCTAGCGGTTCTTATGTACGAAATAGCAGGCTAATTTCTAAGCCGTGTGGGTCACTTTTGGATAATGCCAAACTAAGCGAGCGACCTACTACTATATAGTTCAACCATTGCCTTAGAAACTCGAGCTACAATTTTGCAGAAAATCTCGTGGAGTTCAACTCAGCTTGTGTAACTATTTGTGGATCGGTTGCATATTCAAGGCCTTCAAGAAAATGCATTACTTTTAAAGGTCCTGCTGTGATAGTATAGATTATACGGTGCGTGCATATACGGCTGCAATATCCAACATGCTGCAAAGCAAACATAGCGGTCACCAGCGTGTCGGATGTTTGAAACTGTCGCCAAGATGATTTACTGAATCAACGTTCTGCACAGTTTGCAGTGCATTATAATATCGGATTTCTTGATGGACGCATCTTAGTGTTTAGTGGACAGCAAATAAAGTGGTCGATTTCGACCTGGACAACAGGAAACAGAAGTCATGACAGCCAAATCACGACGAGCCAACTTCGATCACGACTCCTCCTTCGAAGAAATCACTTAGAAATAGCTCTTAGGGTTTCTTGCATCATTGTTACAGGTACTATTGGCTACACCTGAAGAAATACACGTCTGTAAGAATAACATTCGTCAAGACATGACGACATTGCTTCTACCACTGCCTCCCATGTATGAAATATCTTCGAATCTGAGCACAGTTCATATCTAACATCGGTCTAGAAATCCAGCTAATATATAATCAGTAATAATACAAATTGGTTATATTCTACTTGGATGCGACTATTCCGCCTATTCGAACATCGAGCGTTCTAAACGGCGCTAAAGAAATGGTACAAAATATCATTAGGATACATAATAGGCATACAGAGTGTTCAGCTATAATCTGGCAACCACTCATACCATTGGTATACCTAGTGACGGCAAGGGCTGCACTTCAAGTGTTGAAAAGGTATATGTCGATTACGGCAACTGTTCAACCAATTGCCCTGCCTAATTAATGATCCTGTTTAATTAATGGTCTTTTCATCACTTAATTAATGATGATAATAACTAACGCCTAAATGAATGTAGAACTGGAGTCAAAAGGACTCAGCAAAGCTTTCAACCATCGGGAGTCGTTTTGTATGTATGAGCACTTGTTATAGCGCCCCTTCAAGATTTCTACTCAGAGGAGCTCCCGAGTACAGCGCGGACACTGAATCGGAGTTTCACGCCGAAGCGCAATAGCAATTGCGAGTGAAGGACTTGCACCAGAGTCCCTACGCGGCGGCTTGAGGCGGATTCGAACCGGCAACCCTCCGGCTGCAAGGCACTGAACATACCCCTACACCACCGCGCTCCACATTGGATCATCAGCGAACGAAGAAATCAACAAAGTAACTATAAACATCGAATGCCAACTGAAACCACAAAATCTTCGACTCTGTGTTCAAAACGGTGATGGGCTAGAAAGCCCCGCGTGATGCCAAATGATGCGAGAGACTAGAATTACCCAACCTTCGGCTTTCCACACTGCTTGGGATTCCGAGGCTTGCTGGAGAATCTGATATATGTCGCGGTGGATTGAAAACGTCTCGACATCGGCCGAGACAGGCTTAATGCGCCGATTTCTTCGTTCGGACGGAGGGCAGTGTAATATTTGACAGATATTGGCTATTTACGTCGGCGCAGCTGTTGCCTATGGAGTGCCGTTCTCATCAGAAATGACGGTCTCGCGTGTCCGCTAATTATAAGCGTGTTAATTGATTCGCGCGGAGGATCGTTGGGGGGGGGGGTTGCAAGGGTGGAAGTTCTGATA